>JAYMTT010000031.1:0-43815 GCA_036898025.1 Hypseocharis bilobata
TTTTATCCTAGGGGTCTAAAAGTACACTTGAATTTCGTCAATTGGAAAACCACTAATTCAACAACAAAAAGAAGGTTTCGCCTATCTATTACTAGCCAATCCAATCGAGAATTGATAAACTACTAGCTTTGACACGGGAATGTGGGCTTACTAATATATTTCAACTATCGGAATTCCCTCAAGGACTTAAATTGGAGAAAGAAACCTAAATGAGTAAATAAATGCCTTCCGGCGTTGACTTCTGAGCAGTTTGTGAATCTTAGACAGCCTCAACAAATAGAGAAGGACTGAGAGAATGTTTACAAGCAGCAGTTAGACTCGCAAAGTATACTGCACTGACTCCTCTCTAAATCTCTTGCAAAATTACTAATACTAAACCGAATGAAAAGATAGCCTAAACAAAGCTGTGAATCGAGAACGGCTAACTACCAAAAAAGGAGTCAAAACCAATCTTCTTTCTAGTGAGGTGCCAGCGCTACTAATCCACTTTATCTCTCTAAGCGTAACCTTAGCATCCCTACGCTCTCTCAAACTGATTTCGGAAACTCTAGCCTAAGTAAGGGGGCCTTCTCGCTTGTTAGCGTCTTCTCTTGGCTCCTATGTCTTCAACTGAAAGTTATCCCCAAAAGTGCAAGCAATCGGCTTTACGGATACGGTTTCCCCATGCCTTTTTCTCTGGCCCTTAAAGCTAGGAGTAGGAGTTTCCTTTTTGGTCACCTTGCTTTATTCAAACTTTCTACTATTCTGTCTCATAAAGCAAAGCTTATAAATTGAATTTGAATTACTTCGACGCTTAGGCATGATGATAAATAATAAATAAGCCTAGTGCTAGCCTGAGCCGGTACAGCCTTTCTAGAATGGAGGTCTGCTAGCTGTGATGCTGCTGAAGGATCCGGGACTAGATAGAGGTGTGGATTCCTGCACGATCAAGATAGAAAGACCGCCGAACCAAGCGAGGAGCCATCTTTCAACTCATGATCGAATAGCTGTCCAATTGCTATATCCTTATTTTCGGGCTGGGCTATCCCACGGATAGAATTCCTACGGCTTGACAACATTTATCTATTTTGGCGTATGCGTATGGAATACTAACAGTAAGGCAGGAAAAGGGCCAATACTGCTTCGGTCGCTGCGGGCTTACGAATTCCTTTGTTAAAAATCGGGTTCCCCACTATCAATACGGATATAACTGGCTTTCTCACAGGCTTGGGAAAAAGACTCAAGCTTACCACTTTGCTTACCTTGGGATTGATGTATAAGCACTTCTTTCACTTGATCCACTGAATTGCCCCCTGGATAGCTCTATCCCTTACCTTAGCTCTTGACCTGTGCTTGAACCTGATGGATTGAAATCGTCCCCCTCCACTGGATCAATGGCTGGCCTTAGGACTGGTAGAAAAGGTAGCCCTGACAGTCTTGTTAACTCCTTAACCTCAGGAAAGTCGCACATTTTGAGGACTAGTATAACATGGATTATCTTATCCAAGGTATCCCTCTTATTATCCTTCTTATGCGCTACTTATTATACTTATTAGTAGTAGTAGGTAGACCGATAGCAGAAGAAAGTCTAACTTCATGCTTTATTAAGAGAAAAGTGCCAATGTCTGGATTGCAACTCCCAGCGGCGAGAAGAGATTTTTTCTCCCTTTATCTAAAAAAATGCCAGATAAGGCAGAAGGAACGGAGTTACTCGCTCTACAATAAGCAATGAGAGGCTCGACAAAATTGAGCTCGAGCAAAGGGAGAGGAAGGGAAAGTAAAGTAGATATATCCCATAGCACTGCAACTCATAAGGCTTACCTTTATTATGCAAGTGGATCCATCAATGGGAGAAGAAATGATCTATTATATAGGGGAAGAAACCTTAGTCGCCCTCCTACCAGTCTGAGTCTGAATCTATAGCTTTTAGAACAGGGACTACAAATAATGGATCTATGGCTTCTACTGGGGATAGCCCTTTAGCCTTTGCATACACACTAGAAAGGAACGGAACTGCTGTAAAGTAAAAGCTCAATAACTCACTTGTTGCAAGCTTTCTCCCCCATGGCTTTAAAAGGGACAAGGGATTAGTGGATGTGAACCTATTCGCGCGCCTATGCCTTTCTTATATTAGAAAAGGTTGCAAGAAACTAAGATCGTTTGCCCTTTTTAGTGATCTTTCTAAATATGAATATGGGACTCGAAAGCATGCCACTTGAGCATAGGCAGATTCGAAGGTCTAATGATGTGATGCAGGCCTGACGAGTCGGGCAGCTATATAGATAGGGAAGATAGTAAGATTAAGATATAGGCTTGCTATATCGAAGAACAGAAATGAGGCTTTCAATTTTTTATTAAAAAAGTCAAAAGGTAAAAAGAAAGCGAGAAGAACGCTAAAAACCACAGATTACCGGCTTAGCGAGAAGATGCAGACGATAAAGTGCGTCTTTCTCTTATGAATCACAATATTCGCAAGCTGCTTTCGGTAATGCCCTTGCCTCCGTGCGTACACCGGGAAGCTCACATACACATAGAGCAATGGGTTTATTCTAAAGCGCGTCCCATTCGTTCCGCGGAAACGGACTTCTTCGATTCTACTTTTTTCATTTTTGAAGACCTTGAGTTAGATGTATTATATACATAAGATAAATGCGTAAAGATGCATAATGCCGTTGCTCCTCTCCGGGCTTCACATGAGCGAGCAATTCAAGTCTTCTTCTTTTTTTATTACGGAGGAACCTAGTGAACTTAGCTGAAGAGAGTTAATAAGTCAACATTAAGCCTTGGTTCTACGGAATCTCTGTCTGGGGACTTGCCCCATCTTATCCCTGAGATTTGTAGATCCTTATTAGCTTTACGGGATAGAAAGGAGATATAAGAAGCCCAACAAGCAGCCTTAGATCCACTCTTACAAGTACTTGCATGTCTCTTTCTCGGTCTTTAGTTATTAAGATAATAGGCATTTCAGGCTCTAAGGAGATCCTATATCTCTCAAGCGAATCGACACTGGCGAAGTCAGGCAGCTGTGGGGCTAAACTGAATAGAATGTGCAGTTAGCAAGAGATAGGCTTACCTTCCCTTTTAGGGGAAGGGCTAGACTCTAGGGAAAGGGCTTGGTCAAGTAAGAAATCGGATCATTCCCTCTCCTTACAAGTTCTAAGTCTATAGAAACCTCTTGATAAGGCAGATCCAGCAAGACAGAGACGTATCTATACTGTTTTCTATTTCTTTTTATTTATACAAACGTTGCGACTGGAAAGTGTATCAGGATTTTTGTCTTTAGGAGCGAAAACAAAAGAATTGCTTTCACTTAAAGCTATCTACACATCGGTCCTTATCCTTTTTTATCCTTACCGTACCGCATATGGCTCAGTTGACCTTCTTTGGCCAGAGTTCGTCACTCTGCTCACTTTGCTTTCACCGTGAAAGAAGTTAGCCTTTCCTCGTCGCCAGAATCAGCTTGGTCCTTCTCCTCACAGCATTTTGAATTCAAAGTATGTGGATGTTTACCACAATCTTTCTGACTCCGCGAAGAGGCATTTCTACAAAAAAGAATACAAGGCCACACTTTGAAAAAGATCTTTTAGGCCCTTCCATACATGCCCAGATGTATGATTTGCTCACGAGCATAATTCTCCAACGGCACAAGTCTGACTACTCGCCCACTCCCCCTTTCCGTCCGCTTGAACTGGGAGAGAGTTTTCTACTGATGGAAGACCCTTTAGGAATCCCCAGACATGTTCAGACTCTTTAGACTAATAAATGGTAACAAATAGATTAGTCGGAGGAAAAACTTATCCCTCTTCCCCCCAGAAAACAGAAAAAGTCCTACTGTTGCCGGCTATAATGATTACTCACAGTTAGAGTATAGAGTACAACAATGAGGTGAAATGTGAAAGGCTATGAGGGAGGGATCATTAGGAATACATAATCAAGAGAATAAATGTAAAGGTAAAGGCAGTGAAATCTCTAAACCAGACTATATTAGTGCTATGAGATTGAAAATGCTAATCTGTATCCCCGGGTAGATTTTGAGACGTAATCTCCACATGTTCCCATCAAAGGCTATGAATAGTGTCATACATTTACACAGGACAAAAGGCTCGGCATATGAAATTTTTGAAGGTGAACTCTAAAAGAATAGAAAATAAGGAAAGGTCTCAATATAGGTTTTCTAATCACGCACCAAAAAGAAATGGTCTATAATAATAACCTTTTCTAAATTTATAAAAAAGTACACTAAACCCATTCGACCTTTGGTTAGGTGCCTTTAGATCCTTATGTCTGCGTAAAGGTCAAGAGAGTTCGACTTCCTCCAGATGGGGGCTGTGGACTTTCTCGATTGGGTCTAAACTTAGCTAAAGTATGTTGCCTGGTATGCTAAGCTATCTGCCGAACACCTACCTGAAAGTCTTAACTAAAGGGAAGTCAGCCATTATGAATCTATGAATCGTTAAACGCTCAGTAAGAAGAGAAAGGAGAGTAGTGACTTGAGCGAAGCGAGAGGGTAAATAGAGCCCTTCGAAAGGTACGCAGTCACTCAACTAGCTACGTAAGCCAGTCATAGCATATATATGAGTTAGTAGTCCACTTTCTTCTAGTAAGCCTTCTGCGGGTGAAAGTTGTAGAGTAAAGCCTATTATATAAGACTTTTGGCATATCTAGACTAAAGGCTATCTCTAGATAACTAGAAAATGGAACTAATACTACTATAGTAAGAGTAGAGAGCAACGTCTCAGGCCTTTCTCTAACTTTTAGCAAGCAACCTAACCAGTAGGTTAGTTACTTACGTACTTCTGCAATGTCAGATTCTCAGTCTTCTCGAGCTTCCTTATTCTCCTTACTTAGACGGTGAGGGACACGAAGGCTTTAAGAAGCAGCCACTGCTATATAACAAAGATATAAGAGTGACATCGGCATCGACTCCAAGTCAGTTGAAAGTTCTCGTTCTCACACCAAGCCAGTGGGGATGCTCCGAAAGCAAGTCTGAACCCCCAACGGAATCGGGAAATCCAGAAAGAAACGAAAACCAGAAAAGGATACTCTTGAAAGCATAAGACCCTGTAGGCGAAGTAAAAAAGTTTGACGTTCCTGAGCCCAAACCACTATTGCCAAAAAATAAGGAAGCTTAGCATTACTGCAGCTGCCAACAGCTAGGAGAAGAGGAAAAGACCATAGGAACCCAGTGTCACCCCTGCTCCTCACCTTAGTTCTGAATGGGAAAATGACTTTAGTAGAAGAGGACACTTAAGATAGCGAAAATAGAAATTTCATGCCTCCATCAACAGCTCTGGAAAAAGAAAATCTAGCCGATTAAACTCGGGAATCCCTAGCAAACCTCAACTTTGAAGCGGACTTGACCATCACAGTGAAGTCGCAAGAGGATTATAATTGCATTATACACTCGTAAGGGCTAGTAGACCAAGGAACTGCATTGACCCAATGGTCCCCATATAAAACTGACTTTAGCCAGGTCTTTCCTAGATATCACGTTCACAAGAACCATGCAATTCAGAGTCACTACCATACTTTCTTCTTTTTCCATTATTTGAAGAATAAATTCGTAAATCAAAGATTGGTCTAAGCTCGAAAAATCTGATTCGGCGGATTTGTAATCTAAGCCCTTGAGCTTGAGAAAACGGCCGACTACGTACGATCCAAAGCTCTCAAAGAAGAAAAGAGGAAGAAAGCTAGACCATAAATCACCTGAAGTCCCCCTAGACACTCTAAGTAGCCAAGGCAGTAGCCTTTCCTTCCTTGTCGGCGATATTGGCTTGGTGTAAGAGTCCTATTTTCACTCTTTATGAGCAGCTCCAAATTCACTATTTGCTGACTTATATTAATATTCTCCACATTTTGCATCAATGCCCTAACTCAATGCTATGTCCAAATTCTTCCTTATTCTTTAGCGCCTTTCGCTCAGCCGGATGATGCAGATATGCCAACATTTGCTATTGATTGGGTAGTCCCTCGATTTCGAGTCGGAGATTTATCAATTCTAGCTCGTACATGAATTACCTTTAGTATACTGACAGGATCGGATGCCCTTGCGCTTTTCATTTGAAACTGATCTTTTGTATTTGTATTAGGCTCTTTCTTTCTATCTTCTATCGAAATCTGGTCCGTAGAATCAGAATCGTCATGTCATCTCGGATTGAAGAGGGATTGTCCATAGGGAGCCTTTTCTCTACAAAAAGTGAAAGACGTTTTGAGGTTGTAAATGAAGTGAAATAGGTCTTTAGATTACTGGCCTGAGGTAAGGTTCCCCGAAGTTCTAAAGCTAGCTCTTTCGTTCAGCCTTCTCTTAGGTGACTAGGTCAAGGTTGATCGGCTTCTATGGGACCAGCTCCATTATTGTGTAATTCATCCAGTAAAGAATAGGTGATTGCTGGAATGCTTGAAAAGAATTCAGTGGTTTGAAGATGTCAGTAAAGCAGGATGAATTGGTTTGCACATTGATTCTCTTTTCTTTCTGTGTTCATTATCAGGCTTTTTCTTTGGCGAAGGGAGTTTCTTCCTTGAAGTGAGAAAGACTGGTTTAGGTTCCACCATTCTCACTTACTAGAAAGAAGGTCTATTTGCTTTCTTGCTTATCCGGTACTTCCAACGCTAAGCCTCGCTTATGCACCGAGCGTCGATAGGAATGTTACTCATAGCCCTACAATAAAAAGAAAGAGACTTCCACGACTGGGCTTGCACTGGTGATATACTATGATATAAGGCTTGCTAGGATATAAGGCTTGCTAGTTTGCCTGTAAACCTAAACCTTTTACCATGGAGTGTTTTGCCCACTCGCTTAAAGAGACTAGGACTGCAACCTCTTTCCTTCAAACTACTACTATTCATGGGATAACTCTTAGACTCGTTATACCCTTTATACCAGCTATCCAGCTTATCCTATTTCTTGTCTGGAGAAAAATCCTGCTTTAAAAACTTTATTGCTTGCCTATAATCATACCTTAAGGAAAGGGGAAATCTATTCTAATAGAATAGAATAGAATATATAATATTAAGCACAAACCCTATAGTCCTACATATACTGCTCCCTTCATAAAAAAGCTCCCTTGCTCAAAGGTCCCTGAGACACTAGATGGGACAAAGCCCTATAAAAACTTCTGTAAGTGGCACTTCACTTGGATCTTTTAGACTTTCAAATTGCCCTAGCCTAGCTTTCCTCCAAACTACTAGCTTTTAAAAGGGGCTAACCCTACATTGAAGGAAAAAAAAGAGACTGCTGTGAGAGACTGCTGGCTTATTTGATACTCCTCTCCTGTCCTGTCCTTCTTTCGCTTAAAAGATAGAGCGAGCCAAATATGACTACTAGACACTCTTTCACTCTATATGGATGGGAGGGAATTCACACTATCATTAGCTTAGCTTTTTTTCAGCTTACTTACTAAAACTCAAGCTTTATCATTTTACTTCCTGTTTTTTTACCTTCATTCTTAATCTTGCTTTACTACTCAAAGCATTTTTCAAAGTGGAATTGTCTTTTCCCTTTGCCTCCTCCCTGCCTACGCCGCTTCAACGACTGCTGCTCCTGGATTGTTTTGTTCGTCGTGCTAAAGGATTAACCTTGAAAGGTAGTTGTAGCTCGAAATGAGCTGCCGACGCTCTAACGGAATCAGAAGTATCTGTCGTGAAAGGTAGTCTCAAAGGCTATGACTACCTGGCATGAGTGGCCACCTAAGGTTTATGGGCTTCATTAACTATATAGTTAGTTAGTCGTTCTTACCAAAAGAGGTTTTATTACCATGGATGAACATCTCTATCTTCTCCTTCGATTCCAACTAGACAGACAGAACTCCCGGAACTGCCTTTCTTAACTCGGAGAACGGAACTTGCTCTAATCCTTATCGTTTGATCCACATGGAATACCTTCTGTTCCTTCCTTTAGAAAGTCGTTTAAAAGTCGCTAAGTGCACTAGTTGACTTCCCCTATGATTTGCTGGGATCACTGAATCTTCTGCCATATTTTTCTCAATCTCATCGCTTCATGCCTTCTACTGAAACTGGGACCGGACTACTACTTTAGACTTCATTCCCATCCTGCATCGCTTCTCTTCCTAAGTAACATTAAGCGTAATGACACTTCTATTTATAGCGCTTAGCCTAGGTCCCATCCTAATGCAGTAGCGCGACCAAGCACTCAGAATAAGAAATTTGAATAAAGAATAGCACCCCTTTTTCTATAACACAATGAGAAGATTTCGTTTTTAAGAAAAATAAGCGCTGAACCGAGGTTATGAAATATCTAATGTTGGGAAGTGAAAGGTTGAAAAATTAGATAGTATCCGAAAGGTATAGAGGGCCTAACGAACACCCCTGGAGTCCACAGGATGGAAAGAAGGAGCAGGCTAGGTAAAGGTCCTTGCTAAGGTACAAAAAAGGATGCCTTGAGATTTTTGAATATTCAAAATCTTTCTTAAAAGCGGTCTTTTGGATTTGTCAAACACTTCTTTTATGTTTGGAAAAGGGAGAAGCTAGACTGCATGAAGACTTTTGAAAGTTTCTGTGAGAGCTGATAGAAATGATTTCCGAGTAGACCCTAGCATTTCCTTTTGGCATGAAATCGATTATGTATGACGCTGGGACCTAAGAGAAAGTCAGAAACCTCCTTAGGAATGACTGAAAAATCACAGTGAAAGAAAGAGGTATAGGAATGGACAATCACTCGAGAAGCTTATGGGTATTGACGAAAGCAAGTGTAAAACCCTCAAAGACTACCCTTTACTTCTCTCTTCTGGGATGGCAAGGATGCATAACCTAGACTTGGAAGTTTTTCCTTACTACTAGGTAAGGGTAATAGGATTCACTAGCACATTTCTTAATTGGATCACATTCTCATTCTAGTACATTCAGTGAGCAAGCAAACGACTGATTAAAGCTCTGGACTTATTCTTATTAGCCCTTAAGCTGTACTGGGACCACATACTGACAAGTGACTTTGCCACCTAAATGAAAGATCTAACCTATCTTATTCTACCTTCTCTGTAGGAAAGAGTCTTTTACTGGAGTTCGTTCCATGCTTTCTTATATCCTCCTCTACTCTTCTTGTGATTCTTTCTAAATGAGTCTGTGCTCCAAGACTGCACTTGTGTATTACGAGAATGAGTCAAGTGAAGGATGGGGAGTCCGTCTTGACAAAGGTAGGAAGGTTCCATGCATAATAGTTCTGCTATCACATCAATCCATAGTAAGTCCAAGCATTTACTAATAAATATCTATTGTATTTATGCCTTTAAGAGAGCATCTACTAGTGACTTAGAAAGACACCATACATCAACAAGAACAAGGATAGAGTGCTATAGTGTATTATCTCACTCCAGGTGCGGTTTACAAAATGCCTGTGATGTTGGACTTCATAGGCTCTTCGGGACAGCTCAGTAGGTTCGGTATGGTTTGGTCCTTTTCTTGAGTTAGGGTTGGTGGAGTGGGTTTCGCTAAGGACTGAAATGACTCCGTAGCGAACATGCCCGAAAAGGATTTCAAACAGAAATGAATCATAAAAGTCTCCCGCCAAAGGATATGGCTTTTTTCATATGTCATTGAGATTTTCAATAAAAATATTGAATCTCATAAGGCCTAAATCCCAAATGATAGAGGTATGAAGCACCTCTACGTACAGAAGAAGCAGTGACTAAGGGGCGAGGCATTCCATATTTGACGAAAAAGATGTCCTCAGAATAAGCACTCGACCATTAGGTCGAGCTATTGACATCCTCTGTTGTTGAATTGGTTCTTTCTACTGAATGCTTGACTTCCTCATTATAACACTTTATTTACTTAACTTCCTACTTGCTCACGATATGATCTTGACAGCCAAGTCACTCACTAAAGAAAATGTATTGTCATACGGCTCAGTATCAGTGGGATAGCGCTGTCATCCTAGCTACTACTGAAGAAAACCAGGCAATGGAAGACCAGATAGACTAACAAAATACTCATGATTGAGTGCCGGTTCAGCTTGTGCCAATCAAACTATTCCAAGTCCGACACCTGCTCATAAATACGCCAGCTCGAGGAAAAACATAAAGAGGCAATGCACATTGTGGCGGTGGTTCTGCTATGGTTGAGTGTTCATTATTCTAGTTCCAGCCTAGAATTGAGTCTAATCTAATAGGAATGCTTCTTTAAATGCCTCTCTCTAATATCAATACATAAAGAATCCATCCATCCTTGACTTCAGCTTCTCCCTTCTGGCTGCTATGTATCATTATCATAAGATAGAGGGCGTATAGTTTTCTAGGGTTTCTTGTCAATCTCTTTACACAATGGAATCAAAACGATATTAAGTAATGAACATGGAAAGGGGAAGCTTTGGATCTACTCGGATTTCTATTTCTTTGACTAAGGTTCCAGGCTCTAACACGACTTCGAAGTAGGTTGACTAAGTCTTGCTTAGGTAATCCCAGTAGACCTGTTCTCTATGCCTTTTGTAGAATTCCTTCGCCCTTAACTAACTCATATCTTTGTAAGCATGGTGAAGACTCTATTTAGCAATTCCATAATAAGACAGGGGGAAATCGATTTATCCAATTCAAGTTTTCTACTTTCCTTGTGAAAAGAAACATTCCATTCCAAGTTTCAGTTGACTCGAAGGACTATTGACAGTAATAGATGCTTACTTTCAACCCCTATATGAATGAGTGAGTCAATTTGCAGGAAGTTTCTTTTTTCTTTATTTGAATCTTTCATATTAAAACGGATAGAGCACTAGGTTCTTAGATGTAGGTATTTGGTAAGGATTAGCGTTGATACCCTATTATAGTAAACTATTCATTCATCTCGGGTTCTAAGTTGTTATGACAAGTGTGGATCTTATGTAGAGCTAGGTAGTGTACCTAAATGGATAGGATACCAACTGCTTTGAGGTTATAGGAGAGGGACTGCTTTTCGGGAAGGTGACTGAGGCTGACCAGCAAGCCGGGACGGACGGACCGACGGGGAGGTTATTAACTGAACCTAATACCTAATGGAAGGAGTATGCCTAGCCGGAAGCAAAGCTTTCGCTTTCTTTAGTTTGCCTCGGAGACGGGAGGAAAAGGAATGAATTACCTTACCTCTCTATCGATTCTGTCTGGCCATGAAACCATTTGAACTGTGGCCAGGGCCGTATATTACACTCGTTTCGGCGTGCCTACGCTCTTACCAAAGAGTCGAGAATATTCAAACCTAAAGTCAAGGTAAAGGACTTTCCAGCTATTTCATCCCCGGTTAAGGAAGTCACTTGTAGGGTATCAATAAGGACTTCAGCCGAAAGCTGCGACATATTAGGTCAGTTTATGACCCAACATTGAATATTTATTATATAGTAAGGTCACTCTTATGTGAGGTATTCATGAACACTACCATATGAAACTCTGCTTTTACCCATTCCCGTGTATAAATAAGGTTTGAAAAAGGAAAGAGCCCTGCTTTGATTAGACAGCTACTGGGCCTTCGAGATCGAGGTGGGGGAAGAAGTCTTCCATCTTCAGAGGGTAACTAACATATATATTCCAGTATCGAGTAGGAGGTTCGGGCAAGCGGGAGGAAGAGTCTTCACTTCAAATGCTTGTTCTAGAGCTTTTTATTTTCGAGCGGAAATAGCATATAGTTAGAGTGAGTGGCACAATGAAGTTAGCGCTCAATCAATAAAGATTAATTCGCGAATGAGAAAGCATTATCGAGCACTACTTGTCCAACTGTCCATACGAGGAACTAGGCAAGGCCTTATGCTGCCATCTGCTTGATAGACTTCCGCTTCGATTATAGGCGTGATGGCGATAGAAAGTGAATTATTTGGCAGGTATATTGACTCGGACTTTTTCGGCTTTGTGTGCCTTTTTAGGCACTGGTCTTCGCTCATAACGGGAATAGCGCTGTGACGTTATCCCTTTCTTCTTCATTCAGGTCTTACGCAACACTGGAAAGAGGTAAGGCAGTAGGCCAATTGTAGTAGTCTTGCACTAACAAGACCGAACTTGTCGTAACAGTTCCACTTGGGGCACTTCTGAAAAGATAACATATACATCTTCCTTTCGAAAGAGTAGAGAAAGATAGAGCTTTTCCTCACATTTGAAACAAAAGCTACATGCGTAACACATGCAAGTGGATCTTGGTCATCTTTTGCCGCTGGGGATAGGAAATTCTCTAAAACCTTTCCTTTAGCTTTAGGGGTAAAGTCGAAGTCTATGAGTAAGGAAGGGAAGAAAGATCGATAAATCCCTTCCATACTTCCTTCTTGTTGAATAGTTGGCCAGTTTACGGTAGCTAGATCAAATCAAGTAAAAGAGAAGTCGGCTACAATGTTCCAAGAGTAGACTGGACGTAGGAATCAAGTACTGAAGGCTTTTAACTGCTAAAGCTACAAAGCAGTCCTTGAAGAAAAGTAGACGATTTTCCTTCTTTTCTAAGCTAAAGGCCATTCCGAAAGGCATTTATGGGAAGAGGAGGAATCAGCTAAGTATAAATGGGAGTTCCATTACTAATCAAAGATGTTCCGGCATATTTTCTAGAAGGAAAAGTGGAATCTCACAAGGAGAATTCATAATGAATGCTTGAAAAGCAAATCCAGGATCAAAGCGCTCTTCTATTCAAGGAATACGTTAGGAGAGGTAGGTACTGAAGTAGTTACGATGGAGTCACCTATGGAAGATATTGAATGATGATTCGCTGCGAGTGCGGGGGCACCAGTTTAGATCAAGTCTGTTTCCCACATAGTATACCTATTTTCCACTGTACATATTTTCTATGGTTCCGGTTCTTTTACAGAGAGCTTAGCTTGGTCGAAGGGAAGTTCCAGACAGACAGGCTGCCACTTTCTCAACGGTATAAAAGGATAACCTTTTGCTTGTTAAGGCAATGAAATGAATTGTAGACGTGCTTTTGATCCCCCTCTCCCCTGCCCTGAGGAAAATCCGCCATAGCCCTTTTCTTCTAAGCTCGAACGAAAGAAGTGTGTTATAGCCATCGATCCATCCAATAGTTCGATAGGATTATAACCTGGACCATATACAGCTAGTAGCCCAATACCGAAAGCCAACAACCCAAGAGAAGAGCGTGCTAATCTGACATCACTTTTTGAAATGACCTCTGACAGGAAGACTGGAGGCTAGGATTATCCCCTAGGATAAGAGGATGTTTCAAAAAAAAGACAAAGTAGCACAGGTAAAAAAACGAATCTTTTTACTCAACAACCAAAACCGAGCTGCTTTAGTTGCTTTAGTAGCAGGACCCAGGCCTTTTCACTTTCTAATAAAGTCTTTTCAAAGTAGCTACTCTGTCAGATTCTAATATCTGATGACCTTCTATATTTATATACGTTCGCGAGATAGAAAATAGAAGGGACGAAGGGCTGAGACGAAGATAAGTTGGTGAATATGGAAAACGAGGCATCGTAGATGAGGAGATCCAGTTGTGCTTGCTGCCTATTCACTTGGCGAGTAAGAGTTTTGTAGGTGGTCATTCATCTTAGTCAATCCGTTCACTTGCCTTGAAACACCTTAAAGTAGTGCTTTAGTCATTCCCGTCCTCACTGTCTGTGAAACTGGATACCACCAGAAAGGGGGTAACATCAGAAAGTCTTACCGCAACTCAAAAAACATCTTCTTTCGTCAATCGGAGAATACGTTGTTTTCTCTCTTCACATCGACTACTTTTTGGAGCTGAAAAGAGTTCGTTCTAAAAACGAAAACAACCTATTTATTACAGAATAAGTTGTTTGAATGTTGGACATTAGAAGTGTCCTCCCTTAACTACTGTCCTAGCTAATTGATTGAAGCTTAACTCTTAGGTAGTGCAAAAGCGCCCTTTGGGCTGAAATAGGAGTTCCCTCCTTCTACGCTTCTCGCTGCTCTCATTGCTTGAAGTCAAGTCTGTTAAGTGGAATCAAAAAAATGTAAAGTCAGTAATCGGGACGGAAATCGACTCTTCAACCACTTATGGAAGCGCTAACGCACCTGAGCTCATCTTTTATTTCCTACTGAGACGAGAGGAAAGAGAGCTGGCTAAGAGATTCCAAGAAGATTGAAATCTGTACGCAGACACATTAGAATAAGTTATTCTTCCGCTAAAGGGAAGAGAAAGTCTTGTATGTATAAATACTTCTATGCCCATTACGATGCGCATCTCGTTCGATCAGTTGCACGACGACCTCGACTCTTGCTGAATTTTGATATCAAACCCCCATAAATCAATTTTAATGTGGCCTCTTTTGCAATCCGTTTCGCTACAGCACCAGCAGCTCTAGCTAATTACCCTTTCCAATTTCTATGTGGCCGTGCGGGCATCTCGGTGGAAGTAGATTCTTCTTTTTTTTTTTGCAAAAACCTCTTCCCAAACTGTACTCTTCCAAAGCCTATGGCTTTCTGGATGTATATGATGATATTTTATCATGGGCTAACTGGATCAGAGCGGGCTAGCTAGTGTAAGCTGCAATTTTCGGGAGTGATAGATGCTCTCGTCTCGAAGAGTAAGAGTCATATGGCGATCTTCATGCCATCTTCATTACTAGCTCTTAGTACTAGTCCTCCGCTAATGACACTGCAAACAACCTCCGACATTCGTCGTAAGCCCCTTCCTTTTCATTACTTGTGTAAGAGTAGACTGCTCCTAATTAGGCACTTCCTATGAAAGGATAGAGAGTCTAAGTCAGGCAAGAAACTCCCATTCACGAGAAAGCGGGAATTCCCCCCAACGGGACGAAGGACGGGCGCAAGGAGGTTTGACTTGGCTAACTTCTTACCCGTTCTTTACCACCTAGCTCTTAGTCTACTAATGAGTCTTTCACGGAAGCTTTAGAGAGCGTTCTACTGCGTCTGAAGTACCCAAGCATCCTCTTTATTGCCACTAGCATGAACAAGAAAGAATAGTAGCAGCGTATATGTGAGGGGTAAACCTTAACATTTCTAATCTAAGATGGGGAATGTTCGCTTTCTAACCAGACACGGACTACAGAACAGATAGCTTTCAGAAGCCCGATGTAAAATTGCGCGATGAACTCATCAGATGAACTACTACAGGAAAGAAGACCAATTAATTCGACCTCAGACCCTAGAAAGCATTCCATTTCAAGAAAGCTCGACCTATGCATCTATTACCTATGAATGCATATTTGCTTTATTTATTCCTTAATTCATGGAAAGCTTTTCTTCTTTAAGAATTACAAGTGATTAATTCTACCTATCGGAAGAAGTTTTGTGACTAAAATCAGCCTACGAAATTCCTTAACTACTCAACAGAACTAGACTCACGCACTGAGCTAGCCACTCCTCGAGAAGAAAGAAAGTAGGGCATACTAAGCAGCAAGAAGACACTTTTAGAAAAGAAGAAATCGCAACCGATTGAGAGATTTCATTCCTTTAGCCCATTAAGAAATTCACAAAAGAAAAGGGGAAGGCAGATGCGAACAATTCAATTCGACCGCTTGGAAGGATTACAAGGGATGCCCAGGAAGGACCAATTAAAAGGAGAGATTCCCGGGGATCGATTGAGCTCCTTACCATCAGACTAATAGGGGACATAGGCCCGATACAGTCATCTATTGATAAATACTAATTCGTAGATCTTGCTCGATCGGGCAGGAAACATTAATTAACAAGGGAATAGGAATTGAAAACCTCCGGTATGGGTACAATGAAAACAAAACATTTCAGTAGCAGAGAGAGCAACCACAAGAGTGACATCTAAGAATGTGGGAAAGACAGCCAAAAACGAATCATGTCTTGGGCGCCTTAGGAACAAGAAATTCGATTCCTTCGCATATAAAGCGTTTCACTTATATTAGAAAACGGATTCAACTTCAAGTACTAGTCCCTAGCTTCTTGCTACCACAAATCCAAAAGATGACCGACTGGAACCTGGAGAACCAATCTTTCCGAGACAACTATGACTATGTACAAGATCTGTTCTCTGAAAATAGAAATTCTTTACAGAAAATGTAGCAGCCATGCCACTTTAATTCGCTCTCGCAGAATGATTGAATCCGCATTGGAATAACAGCTCTTAGGGAAGAAGTAGTGGGTGCCATCAAACCCAGCTTGTGACATAGACTTGCTTCTTTCCCCGGTCAATAAAGCTTCTCTGCCTGAGAAAGAAGATGCTTGGTTCCGGCAAGAAGTACCTCTTTTCCCTCTCAAGCTAATCTATTGATTATTTATTGATTATTGAAGTTTGAAACGTCCTCAGTCCGCTCACTCAGCCCCCATCATGCCTGCTTTGTTAAAAACACAAAGAGTGAACGAATTTTAGATGGCTAACTATCTAGATCTAGCTGTCTAGTTTTAGAAAACTCTCGTTTTTTCATTCCTGCGTATTAAACTAAGATGCTTCTATCAATGGGTGGATGGTCAGTATAGCGACTCCTGCCAAACCCTCTTTCGGATTCAGGAAACCAATCTTCTTCCTAGGGCAAGTTATAGCTTCGTCGCTTTCTGAAGCTTAGAAGAGAGGTAATCAATAGATTGTGTGGCAACATGAGCCAACGTCAGCAGAAAAAGAAAGGAGGAGATGGAAGGCTGTATTCCGAACCTATGTCAGAATTTGCCAGTGAAAAGAGCATCATTGATGCTGGGAGTTCTGATAACATAGCGTCCACGGAGATGGGAGTTGGGTAAATATTTGAAGTAATTTCCGGACCAGAAAGGGCATGAGCAGGGTTTTCCTAGTCAGGGGAAAACGAACTCATCTGGAAATGGTTGAGCAACTCCCACTGGAGCTAGATCGAAACTCTAACTTCAATTAGCTGCTCTTAGCACGCCAACTAGTTGGGTTTAGCTTTGTTCTCCAAAAACCATGGTAGGAGCTTAGCTTAGAATTTGAAACCACTAGCCCTCCGAAAAACTTCCCTATCCTGTCCCCTGCCTTCATATAAGTCTCTCTTCATTCCCTGCTGGTTGAAAATGGAAAAGGGACTTGCCCAGCGAAAGAGCATCTTTTAAAGAGGGAAAAGTATATATATAGCCTAGCCTTCCATTCTACTTTGAAGCCTTTATGTTCTACAAACTCTTGCTTTTTCATTTGATCAAAAATCCTATTCTATTCATTCTTGAAACCTACTATTGAGAAGACCACTAAAAGGAATGGATGTAAATGATACTTGCTCGAACTCGCTCGAAAGCTGCTTAAGGTTTTCAAGGAAAGACCTATAGACTGCGAGGGCAATATACTGCTGAAAAAGAGACCGCTTTTAAGGCAGGAATCTCAATTAGACATGATAGGAGGCCTAAGCACTGATTCTAGAAGATTGTAGAACAGCTTGCCCACTTGACTTGCTTGCTCATTCGCTTAACCCGCTGGGGGAAATAGCTGGAAATCCTATGCCTTCTGATTCTGATAAACCTTCTTGTTCAATATTATGTCTTGTGCTTCACACAGCTTTACACAGAAACGGAAACTGATTGACAAATGAATTCAAATAGAAGATACTTATAGACTAGACTGCCTTTTAGGACTTTACAGGAGAAAGGATTACCCACTGGCTTTTAAGGAAGAGAACGGGATGAACTCCCAAAAGAAGAAATTGAACTAGATCGGATTATCCCTTACACTAGAGACCTCGCCCCTAAAACGGAATGTGCCTTGCTTGCTAGAACTGATAAGATCGTTTTTGCCTTAAACTAAGCAAGTCGCTGGCCTCTTATATAACCCCATCCAAGGTAACCCACACTGGCGAAATGGCTTCTATGTCAACAGGTTGGTAGTTAGTGTGGTCCCTTGGTCATCCTGACAACTCAGGCTTCGGAAGCCGAAAGGCGTTGACTCGACTATCCGTAAAGGCTAACAGCCGGCCTAACTTCAACCTTGTGAAGCGTCCCAAACCCTTATTTGCCTTTGGTGAACTTCTCCCACCCTAGACATGTATGAGAATCTGACCTACCTTCCTTTTCTGCATATGGCTCGTAAAGCAGGAATTCGCACTTTCCAGAGGACAGAAGCGTAGGATATCCATGAACTGATACACTCTTTAGGAAACCTAACCTTAACTTACCTTCTTTACTTCTCTCACTCACTCCTTATACTAAGCTTTAGAGTCAACCCCATTATCTTCTGGCTTACCCAAGATGTTTTTATGACAGTAGGTATCACAAAATAGAAGAGCATCACGTAAAAGCAATAAGTTTGATTATTGTGCTTACAAGGTTTTCTCTATTTCATTGCTTAGCCATGGTAATACAAGCGTACGTATATCTATACCCGTTCCAAGCTTATATTATATTGTAGCCTCTTCCTACTTTATCTACCTTTCAATTGAAAAGTCTCAATAATGCACATCACTCTCATGGCCATAGACATCTTTTTGAGCAGCACTCCCATTTCTAGCTTTGTTTTAAGGGAAGGGCTAAAGAACGCTTAATACTTTTTAGAGACTTTCTTCTTTCCAGTAAAAGGTCCTAATTCTAATTTGACCAGCTAAGGGGATTTTGATTGGCTCTTTCACTCTTCTATCCATTTAGCTTTCTTCTTCCCCTGACTAGAGAGCTTGACCTCGTCTCCGAATTTCAACTTGCTTGGGGGTCCCATGTTCCATTCAACAACTAGTTAATGGCAAGGTTAGTACTTAACTAACCTATGTGATCCTTCCATATCTTGTTTGCTCGAGAGTCCTAGTTAGACTTCAGCTAAATGATCGAATAGCTGAAATAGCTATCAGAGGAATCTCTTGACTTCTACCTTGAAGCTCCTTACATATAGTAAAGAAGTAAGAAGTGTCCAGCATTATCTGTTGATCCAAGAAGACTCATGAGCATCTAGCTCATTAAAAGTAGATGAATCAAAAGTCACTGTACTCTTCTTGGGTAATATCATACGAGCCGAGCTAAAAACATGTGAAAGAAGTCAATACCTATCTCTTCAGAAGCCTTGTTCGAATCTACTCCAGGTATAGTTTAACAAGGCATCATCGTTCCGTCTGATTACTCTACTCAGATTGACTACAATCTGAGGCCCGTCCTCTTGGAAGCCTTTTCCCCAATCTATCTTCCTTCTACTTCTATGATGGATGTGGAACTAGGCTGCTATGGGGCTTTGATTATCTCCTTCGGGCGTCCTACGAAGCATTTATCCAGACCTGATCCTTTACTAGCCTTTCTTCGCCGCACTCATTTCGGCCTGACGTCGTGTCACGGTCACTCTAGAGGGAATCAGGAATTCAAAGAGTTTCTTGAGAAGAATGAGTCTTTTTCAAAGGGATGTTCTTGACTCGTTTTAATACTTGCTCTAGAATGGATCTGCTATTCCATCATGCTACTTTACTTCTACTGGTACTTACATCCATGATTGAAGCTATAAGCCTAAATGAGAATCAGTGAGCCTTAACATCTTTTTTTCTCTTGCATCATGGGTCTGAATGGACAGAGTGAGATCCTATTTTCGTTATTCCTGCTGATTCTCTTTCAACAACTATTTTCAAGTAGTGTATTTTCATTGGACACGTGTCTATATAGCACATGAATTGTAAATGGAACGAGAAGTAGTGATAGAACAAATAAGCTAGTGCTAGCTTCAATTGATCAATCTAGAAAAACTTGGTCAAAGGATTCCACTAAAGGTTGAGGGTAGCTGGTTTAACAAGCTAGGAAGGAAGATGGTCAAGCACACTATTTATAGAACGGTCACACTAGGAAATAGGAAAGCCATACTTAGAGCACTAAGTGCTTTTTTTTTTTCGAATAGCTCTTATAAACCGGTGTCAAAGCTTGCAACTAAGGCTAACTCTATCTCTATGGAAATAGTTTCCTACTAATGAGTCTAAACTTCCTCCGTCGTTGGTCAAACGCTGAGAACCAATACTTAGACTTTAGTACTTGAAAGCTAACTCAAAGAAAAAGGATTTAGTCAATCTTCCCAATACTTCATTCTTGGTGTGAACCAAACTACTTAAGACACCGCGTGCGAACTTAATTAGAAGGACCTAATCCCAGTCGAGAATACCAAAGAATAACTCAAGTGAAGAAAGAAGAACTAAGATAGGGTCAGTCCTAGAGATGTTCTCTTTCGAGCCTGCCAAGGCAAATTAAAGCATGAAAGGCATTTCACCTCAATGAGTGTTCAAAAGTCATAAAGACAGATTCATTTGTGAAGGTAGTCAAGCCCCAATAGCATCTGTCTAGCGCAGAAGTAGGTGATCCAAAACTCACTAGTCTGGCTCTCTAGCAGCACGCTGCGGTCCCATCCCAATCTATGGTTATTAGGGCATTGAATAGTTATGGCGTCTAATAAGAGAATCTACTACTAGTGTGATTTTTTGGAGAGCTGACCGGGAAAAAGGAAGAATTTCTTCGCTACTAAGGATTCCCCTAACAGCTCTAAGGAAGGGGAGGGGTTAGGCTTTGAATGAGCCTTCATATATTTGGTTAGCTTAATTTAGCTTATCTAAAGTTTGAAGTGTCCAAAGATAGACTCCATGAAAGTTGAGAAACTCTGTTGCATCTCTTCTTTTCCTATAGAATAGAGTCTTGAATCTCGACAGAGAGGAAATCAATGAAGTCTCTTTTATTTGGAGTGCCCTTAGGTCTATCTAATTCTGGCATTAATCCCTTATTCGTTATTCCCTTAATATCCATCGTAAGTCCTTCTCCGCAGGGAAGTGCAGTTTTTCTATAGAAAGAGATTGGTAATCGAGAAAGGGCAGAACTATGCCTTTCGTAATAGTTTCGAATATGGATACATGATGACTAAGTAAATAAAGGGAGTGAGGTTTTGTCGATTCACTAGTCTAGTAATGAATGTAAGTCCTCAGTCTAGTGGAAGAATGCTTGATCTATTTCCTTCATCATTGATGAAAAGGATTCAAAGCGGAAGCTCATTGAGGAAGTATCTAGGCAAGTCTCTGTGTCACTTTTTCATATGATTGAAAAAGCGGTAGGACCTGAATGAGTTACTTAGTGGAAAGATATTTTCTTAGTCCGAGTCCGTCACAACAGGATAAACCTCGTAATCTGGCTCTTAAGTTAATAGCCGGGATGTAGCTTTGAAAGCAGGAAAATGAAATTCTTTATCATTGGATCCACCTATCTATTGTCGCATAACATTGTCTTCAGCCATTTCGACGATAAATAGAGAGCTAGATAGAGAATTTCCTGATTGAATACGTAACTTCGGGCTTTAATTGAGTGAGGTCGGATGTGTTGGGATCCTTTTCCTTGGCTGACCACACAGGTGAACAAGTAGAGGGATTTAGTCAAAAAATGTTGAAATAATCACGCGCTCGTGACAAAATTGGCCTTCGATATATGGAAATCAAAGAAATAGTATGTGATATTAATCTTGGAAATTACATAAGTTCTAAGGAAAGTTATATATTCGTTCAATACCTTTTTCAAGGAAAACCTGATATAATGAATTTGCTTAATTGCTTTGCTTGGTCAAAAAAGAGCTTATTCTGTCCCTTTCTTCACTACAATGCAAGACTATATGCGTAGCGATAAAAACGGTTCTATTATATGAAAGGCAAAATGCTAATGAAGAAAAAAAGGAAGAGAGGCTATAAATATTCCTACTTTTCAAAGAGATAGTCGAAAGAGTCTAAATTCGACCTGTGCCAAATTCATCAGAAGGATGCCTATATAGCTATGAAAGTTGCAAAAGAAGGAACGTATGTACACGGTACACGATAATTTTCTAACAACCCCCCCTTTCGCTGAAAGCCTTCCCTAACTATGTCTATTAGGAGCATAAACCAATATATTTATATTAAGTGATTGGAACTCAATAGTTTATCATAGTTCTAAGTCTACGAGTATTAATAACAACTTGCGTAAGAAATGTGAACCTTTAGTGAAGTGTTACCTGACGTACTTAAGTGTAATAATCCGGATGATCCTCTTGATTCATATATATCTCATAATGAGAAGTGGAATGCATTTTAGGAGGAGCTCAAGCAGTGGTCTAGTTTAGGTCATAACTATAGTCTCCACGTATAATGAGATCTTTAAAAGGTGTCAAGATAAAGAGAATGTCACCCATTGTACAATATTTTTTGTAGAAGAAAAAAGAATTCTTTGGCGCCTTTTTAGAGGGGATAATGGATAGGTGAATTTAGTAAGGATGCTTATAAAGCATTGAGGATCTCTGCATTTTAGAGAGCCATACCTAAGATGTGGTGTAGAGTTAGCAGTAATGCGCCTTTTAATTCATTTTTTACTATGCTAAGTTGACTATAAGAGAAAGAAGAGGGCTATTAAGCGCGATTCTATTCGACTTTTCAGAAAAGAAATCCATTCGTTGTAGCTGCCTTACGCTGCGGCTTTCATAGTGGTGTATGAGTAACATATCTAATAGGCATATTGAAGGATAAACCAGTGAGGATCTAATAAATAGAATATTGTACCTGAAGATAGAAGTTCTAGAATGATGTTTTCTTTTCTGGGGAAAGTGATCCGAGTGATTTCGTATATTGAAGTAGAAAGTCTCTTTCTTAACTTAATCTTCGCAGCTGCTCACTTCTTACTTAGTGAGGTGAAAGCCAAAGCTAGCTGGTCGCTTCCTTCCTCTGTAGAGTCTGATTTTTTCCCCTTTGACTCGGGATTGGATTGGCTGGGGGCAATTCATCGATCAATCGTAAGTGCTCAGAGCAACCTTGGAACACATAAGTTAAGACTCTATGATGCCACCAGAAAGAAATAGCTTATCTTAGTAGAATCGCAGGCATTCCCGAACGAAAGAATCAATTAGTGTCTACGTTTCCGCTTTCTCTTCTTTTTTATATTACTAGAGGGGGCACCCGTGCAAGCAAGTCCTTTCTCTGGGCCAATGGTGAATCATCCAGATCTGGGCTCAAGTCGAATTCCTCAATTGCTTCCGCTTCGGTGAGAGTAAGAGAGGGACCTAAGCCCTGCTTGCTTCAATGTCTTTGTCTTTCTGGACTCATAAGCGGTAGGAGTAAGTACGAGTGGTCACATAGCTATTTAATATATAAAGTCAAGTCAAAATCCGTGAAATCAGATCGGGAAGTGGCTGTTGTCTAAGATGTCTTTATTGTCTTTGTTCTGCTTTCAGCTGGAAAGAGAGTACTCCCTCTGTTCTATGTGTCAGGACCGGTCATGAGGCTCTAGTGCTACCTACTACTGTGCTTTCCGACTCCCGAGACCCTGACTTTGCCTTTCCATTCAGCTAGCTCTTTCACTCTGCTTGACATAACCTAATCTCCTTTGATCTCGGATTCAATTCCTTGAATTGCAGTAAGGGGGTCAGCTGGCCAGGTAGTCCAGGAAGTCTTCTAACTGCTTGATGGCTTCTAGCTGGTACAACCCCCTCTCTCCTAATCTCGTCTATAAGAGCTGGTTCCTCCCCGCTATGCCACAGTATAGGCGTAGTCACTCGAGTGAAATTGAGTGTTTCCTGCTTGCTATTAAGGTATTCCTTACCTGTTAAATAGAGTACTTGGTGAAGGCGTAATCACTGAGAGACTTCCCCTCTCTTTTTTGAATTCTCGTCTGATTCTACGTATGCCTATTCCCCTGATTCAGCAGTTTTCTTCAGGTTGGGTCGGCTACTCCTTGATCTGGGCATACAATAGGGCTTGGGCTTTGGAAGTTGGTGATGGAGTCCGCCTAGATGAATATCTTTTCTTCTCCTTTTCTCCCTTTTACCTTCTCTTTACAGCCAGTCGAAGTAAAGCGCAGTGCTGTAAAAGCCTTCGATCAAGAGATACCTTTAATCCAATCAACTAAGTAGCTGACCTCTTACACGTTCGTGGCAATTCATACATAATCTTCTCCGACATGAGATAGAGTGAGAGGGCCATAGAAAAAAGTTAGCAAAGAAGGATGAACAGACATATTAGAACAATACAAAATAAAAAAAGTCGCTTACGCCGCCAGATCACTTATCACCGCATTCATAGGCTTTGGTGAAAGGCAAATCCCACATACATACGGAAGAGAAAAACAAAAAAAAAAGAATGCCGAACCCCTGGTATTAAGGAGAAGAGACCTTTTTAGGAGAGATTCCTAAGAGCAAAGGCATTGTCATGGAATCTGCTGCAAGAGTATAAAATGCAGCTAGAGTAGCTAAATAGAGCTAGACGACTGTACTTGCTTGAGCAATTGGAGCTATAAATCATCTTCTTTTCTTATTCTTGTAGGTTCTCGAAGGCCTGTTTGCAATGAGTGATTGAAGTGCTGCTCGGCTAAAGAAAATGAAGCCAATGTCCCTATCCATAGTAGAAATTGCCACGAGCACAGAAGGAACTGCTATTGAATTCCCTGCTACTGTTCTAGCTGTTCTGTTGTTGGACTAAGATATCGCCTTTCGAGTTGCATATAGTAGAGATTCAGAGTCGTAAGGCCGCATCGATAGAATATATAATAGATGAGTAAGGCAAGGAACTACTGATTGATCTACGAATGCCGGGAGGAACTTAACTGCATTAGTCTCATATTATATTCATGCCCAGAATCAGATGGTCACAAATCGGCTCTTCTTTCATATTTCATAAGCCAATGATGATCGAAAGGCTAGGGACATCTAGACTACCCAGGGAAAGCTACTCATAATCCGATTTCTTTTGTTCACATTGATAGTGTCGAAGGAGAATGCGCGGTTCTTGTTCGAGAATTCCCTGCATTAGCATGACTCTTACACAACGAATAGGAATGAAACGGCTATATATCCACGAAAAATACGGTGAATCATTTACTCTAAAATGATGGCACGCACGGTAGTCGCTCTACTGCTAGCTAAGTATAGGATATAAATAGCTCAGCGAGAGGTTTGAAGATCTGGACTAGCAACCTGCCTATATGTTCGTCTCTGCAGGACTTGAGTGTGGGAGCTTTTACAATACCTAAACCAGACCTTTGATATAGCCTCTTTGATTAGGCTGTCAAATCGATTCCCGAAAGAAGGAAGATTCCTATATGGATATGGAGAAAAAGACTCTGCAAATACATCAGCTTAGCCTGAAATAGACTTTTCTTTTGTCTTTTGCCGCGGAACCTGGTGTTAAGCCCGTCATCGATTCTAGAAGTAGAAGATAGTCTGACCGCCGAACCTCTTTCCTTTCTCTTGCTCGACCATCCGCTTTAGGGAGGTACACCTTCTGCCGTGGAACTGGGTTCCATTGTTTTTCCAGGTACTTTCATTTAGATTGCATCGCTTTAGCGAAAGATAAAAAGTAAGAATTTCATTATTTCACTAGTGGTAGAACGGAATCTGTCTCCTTCTCAGTTGCTATCCTCGGCCTATAGAGTAGAGACTAAGAACCTCTCTGGTTACCTAGTGGTTCCCGGTAGAGGAAGGTGGTGCTTGTTGCTTTTATCGAACTTTTTGGTCAACTCTTAAATACTTGACATTCTTTCTTAAAGTAAAAAGGTCGGCAGAGCAGAAAAATCGGTATCTGGTAGAAGATAATAAATCGAATGGTAAGGAAGAGGCACGATAGCGAAGATTAATCTAAAAAAAAAGCATTGCCTTGGGCATGCAACCCCAATAGAAAGACCGCTCGCTCGAATCAAAGTATTTTAGAGCCTGGTACAACCCCCTCGATTCGGAAACAAGAGTCGGTTAGAGTCTTTTGGTCGGCTTTACCGTTCTTTGAGGTACGGTAAGCTTTATAGCAGACCTGCCTTGCAGACATCTGACATGGAGGATATGAAATTTATAGTAGCGCTTGCCTTCACTTAGAAAGAATACGCCCTATATTAGAGTATACTCGAAACTAGATTCACTTGTATCTGGCGATTAACCTATTCCAGAGCAGTCTGGTGAGTAGCCTATCTCGCACTAACCAAAGCCTTCGTAAACTCATTGTCGGTCGGGTTCTATCGTAGTGGAGGTTGCTGTGAGGAGATCCTTGTGCCAGTGAATATTGCTTCCAGTGATCGGGAAATCAAAAATACAAAAACAATTGCTTTATTTCCAACACTGCGGATAGGCAGAAGGATCTATGTCCATCCCCAACTTCCCTTCAATCCACATCGGCAAATTTAGGCTTTATCTACTGGGAGTCATCAAAGGAGGAATGGGCATACGCTGGTTCGATAAGCCACGGGTGCTTGCAGTTGGTTTTGACACTTAAGCGACCCCCCCTAATCGATGCAGTTCTATTTCACCACATCTATTTACCCAACTAGTCCTATAAATCAATCCAACCTGGAAACTTTATCTCCCCCAGAAAAAGCCTATATTTCCAAGCCCCTTTACTTTATTCAGGCTCTTTATTTCCTTCCAGAGTCAAGTAGAGGAGAACCTTTGAATTTTTCTTATATTTGACTTTTTACCTTACTAAACTTATCTATTCTAGATAGAATGATAAAGCCTCTGTGCTCATTCTGTTGGGGGCTTCGTACTTTTTTTTAAGGGTAGTTGAAAGCTCATAGAAGGCACTATAGGTATCCGCGATAACTTAGTCAAGAAGGGTGGTCAGGACCCGAAGTAGGGAAACTTCCAGTTGATCATTTGGCTTGTACCTGTGTTCGGGATTTAAGGAGTTGGCAAGAATACAGCATGAGGTTTAGGCTTAAGGTTTTGACTCGATATTGAAGATCAGATTTTGAAAAAAGAAACCTCTTTTCCTCCTACTGACCCAGAGCATCTCGTAAGATCACTACCTTCCCTCTTCCAAGGGCTATTTCGGGAGCAGGGTGAATTATCAATTCTAAAAGTTATAGCACAAATTTAGAAGCTGTGAAGAAGTCCAGAAATACAATAAAGATATCTGGTTGCTATGTTCTATTTCAAGGGTCAGTGTGATAAACTTGCCTATTTATTCTCATGGAACCTTTAGCTACTAATCATATCCCATAAAGTCTTTCTAGCTACAAATAAGAACGATAGATAGTAAAATTTTTTCTTTTCCTTCGGGGAGAGTGTTATCACTCATACGCTAAGTGGAAGAGATTTCTTACTTTATAGGGGTGGAAATCCAAGCCTGGCTTGGGCTTGCGAGGGATCCGCTTTCGAATGCTTTCAACTATACTCTCGTATATGTATCTAGTTATTACTAAAAACATCCCGCTCCTAACCACTATTTACCGAGAAAGAAGGCATTTCTTTTCTTAGGGCCGGAAAAAAGCTCCCGTTCTAAAATCATAGAGATGTTCCAGTACCAGGGTCGGATCGAAATCCAATCAATCCGTAGTGATTGATGCCTTACAAACCTTGGAACTTCTAGTATTAGAAGCTAGTATTAGAAGTAGGAAAAGTTGAGACATACTCATGTCCATCTAGCTCACTTGTTCATATATGTGGAACTCATGTAGTACACAGCTAAGGTATGATCTTTCCAAGATGACATAGGATCTTACTCAAGCAAGTCTCGGCCTGTGAAGAAAGGGAATTTACTTTTGAGTCTTCTACCCCTGGTAGATCTAATGATCCTATCCGAGACCATCCACTTAGGAATCCTTACAATGTCGAATCTTCTTTTATCAACTCTACCGAACCATCACGAAAAGTAGAAAGCGACTACTATGAAAAGAGACTGAATTCCCAAGTTTTTGGGGGCATAAAATAAAGGCAGAGAGAGTACAAGTCATGTCTAGAGCACGAAGCTAACTTAGAATCTCCATGGAAATTATTCTTATGATACTAAATATAAGCTCACTTTCTCAGTTCCATTGTTATACGATTTTTTTAAGGCTCCTTGACCAACCGTCCTGTTGTTGAAGTAATCTCTGAGCTAGTATATTCATATGCTTCAAATATGACTTTATGGAGATAGGAAATTTCATGAAGAAATAGATAGGGACACGCATTCTTTTTTAACAGGTATAGGGCTATTGCTTTATCTCCCTCTACCTCTTCAAGAATTTTACCTATTATATGAAGCCTGCTCTTGCTTCTCATCTATTAGTCTATTAGTCAAAGGAGAGGGAATTCCTATAGCCTTTATTTACTCCGTTGATCAAGGCTAGTACGTAAAGGAGCTTAAAACTTCTTAGTTTCTACACCAAGTAATCCCAAAACCGTCAATGTTTTCAAGGTCTAACAAGATGTTTAGCTTCAACCTGGGATATCCTAGGATGATTTGCTTAATCCTTCGTTTCTTGAAAGGTCATTTCGAATCAGGATCCAGCCTCAATAGGGATCTCTATTCCGATCCTTCGCCACTATCAACCTTAGCCATGGGTTAACGGGAGAATGTTCTTAGGCCTGAAGGCTATTAGCTTTTTTTTTGTAATCTAGGAAATAGGCAGCCATTCCGAGATCATATACTGAATTCAGGCCTTTCTCTCCTGGGTCTACCTTTCAGACTTGAGAGTCTCTTCAGCTGACCCTTTCCTATACCAAGCTAAGCTGACTAAGTCATTCTAGCTTCTAGACCGACTTTATCTTCCTTGCACTTACGAGCCTGGTTTTCCCTTTCTAAATAAGGTTTTGGAAAGAAATGCCCTACTACATACTGATGTGAGTTGAATTAACACTTTTCAAATTACAGTGGTGGGAGCCGAGAGAGTCCAAAAGCCCACATAGTCATTCACAAAAGGTCCAAGGTTGGTTTTCCCATTCCATTTTAGTCGTCTGCTTTTATTGATCAAGATACGATCCCTTTATTCGAAGTGTAGGAGGATGGGATTCCCACTGCACTGGACTAGGTCCATGTGATATTGGGCTTTTTCTTGTTTTTCTTTCACTGGACTTTCCTTTGTTCTCTTACACTCTCTTAATCTTTCATTAAAGTGTGGTAAAGAGTAGGCCTATAAATGCTAGTGCTCGCTTTCAAGGAAGACTTATTCATAGCTCGAGTGACAACGATAGGGAAGGGGGAAATGCAAGACTGACACTCTTGCTACTTATGCAATTCTCCCCGCATACTCCATTATGAAATGATAAAATAAGAACTTCTACTTAACGAGCTAAAGGAAAACGAGAACGTCTCTCTAAATAGAAATGCGGAAAGAACGAATTACAGTCGGGGAATCCGAGAAGTGAAGAAGTGACGACTATGAAGAAGATTCTGAATTCGCCAGAACATGAGAGATTTGGAGAAAGGTATATTCATTAATATATCACACGCTTAGAGAAATCGAATCCAAGACTAGCCAAAGAAAAGTCAAAGACGGCCAAACAGGAGTGGAAAAAAAAGGTTTGATCCATAGTATGAAGTGGGCCTGAGGGCTAACCTGATCTTGAGACAAATAAGAGACTCCGCAAATAAGCATTGGCTTATCAGAATCATACAAAGGAGACTTCTTCGAACGAAGGCGCTTCATCTCCCCAAACAAGACGAGGGCAAAGCCAAGGTTTCAGTTGGAAAGAAAGCGAGAACAGTCTATCATGAAATTGATTTTCCCTTTATCTTGATCTCTTTCATCAGGGAAGCCAACTCAAGGGATTAGTGTCGTGGAGGAAGGAAACCGCCATCGAATTGAGTAGATCTTTTGGATAATATCGGTAGATAAGGTGAAGATAGAGCTAGAAGCAAACAAGCACGAAAGACCCTTTATCCAGCATACAGACAAAGAGCTCAAGCCCTCTTCTTCTATAAGAATTTATCCGCCACATGATATTCTCCTCCGTCCTTCTTTTCGATTTTGAGCCTCCTACCTATTGTATTGATAAGGTTCCTCTTCATGTGATAGTGACAGGAATTTTAAGGACAGTTGTGCTACTAAATCCTGTAATAGGCAAAACCCTCCCCTAAAGACAGCATTTCTAGAAGATTCATCCATGTTCAAGAATTGTTTATATTATCTGTATAAGAGGCATAAAGCTAAGCAAATAAAAGTCACTCATCTTAAACATCTTAAAAGTGTGCTTCCATCTCTTGACCTCTACTTTACTCTACTTTGAACTTTACACCGGGCTTTGTTGGATGTGAGACTGCTTCCTTCTCAATTGCACGCGCATATCTTTTATAAGAGTAAGCAGAGGGCTAGCTTTCCTCACGAGTACGTTTTGGATAGCTTTAGCTTTTAGTTGACAGGGTTGGATCCCTTACCAAGTAGTTACTAACTAAAAGGCGATACCTTCCCTTATCCTAGACTTGACTGATCTCATCCCCTCTCTAAGAGACTTGGCTGAGCATTCATCAAGGTTCCTTATCAGGGTACGTGATAAGGAGGAACTATGTCACTAGAGCGAAGCGATAGGTTGGTTTAGGCCCCGAGCCTGGACTAAGAAAAAGATGTGTCACATATACCACCAGTTTAGTAACTTACAAGTTTAGTAACTTAGTAACCTGACTCACATCCTATTACTAGGAGACGAAATCGAAGATCTTCGATTTACTTTCCCTTTTCCGTAACCTTCAACTCAGAATTCTCCCCTGTGCAAACTCCTAACTTGGATTTTCCTACCGCTGATGAGAAACCATCCCCTCCCTACCACCATATATGAAATAAGCCTTGTCTGATTTTCAATCCTCCTTCCTCCCTTCAACAGATCCGTAAGGGCTGATCTGGTACAATTATCAGATTAAGTAAAGGGATTGCCTAGCTAGCGCATATCGAAGAGTTTGAGCAGTGGCCTTTGTTCACATCCTGATTGGCTTCCATTGAGGTATGTGCCCACTCGCCTTCTGAACCAACAGAAGAGTTGTCTATCCGTTGCATGAATGGTCATGGTCGCAGACTTTCTATGATCATCTACGCAACCCAACTGAGTGAGATATCCCTTTGTATTGTAAGCAAGTAACTGTCTGTTGAGGGACCGAGTCAATCTCTTTGTCTCCCTTATAATAATTCATAATGGTAAGCCCCTAGGTCAAGATTTGCTTGCTAGCACTAGCTTTTTTGATTCTAACTAAGTTTAGAAAGTGTCTATTATGTATATATTTATATTAGAATTATATATATAGGTAAAAGGTAAAAAAGTAAGCCATTCTTTACCTTTAACCTTTAATTGTTAATTGTTCGCGAAAGGCCTTTCATGCCATGTTGCATGAGCTGTTAGTAAAATATATTTCTTAAAATTAGAATATTGGTGGAAGTCATTTCATATTATACATATGATAACGGTCAATTTCGTATGGGCCCTTCTTGATTTTGGTCTGTTTGGGTATTGGTTGTACTGTCTGGTACGGCTTTGTGCCTGGCGCTCCTCATATTATCCCATAGGTTTTTTGATCCTTTGGAATCGTATGATTCTTTTTTTCAGCATTATGTGCCTAACTTTCGTTTTTGTAGGGAGTAGGGCTAGCTTTCTTGAATCTTGTAAAAAGAATGATTAATAATCAAATTATGATTAGCGTTTGCACTCTATATAAAATAGTATATATACTCTATATAGAATAATAATAGAAAAAGAAAAAGAAATGTTGTTCACTTGAGCAGCTGTCTGCTGATATTGACTTTTTATAAAATGCTTTTGTGGTCTCCATACTCTATTCGCAGATATTCAAAATAAAGTGCTTTTGGCTTTCTATGTTCTATCACCGCTTGAAGTTTAGTTCATTCATAAAAAGAGATGTTACAGTTTTTATTGGATTGGGTAAAGACTGTGTAAAGACTGTACAAGCTTGACTTAGGAGAATCACAAATAAGTCTTATTTTAGATTTAGATAATGTTAAGCTTTATGTTAGAAATGATTCTGTTTAGAAACTTATTTAATCTTTACTTTAAAAAGTCAAAGGAAATAGAAAGATTAGGCATGATATATATATATGCATTGGTGGAATGCAACCTACAGGTGAGATCTCGATGGTATAGTTTTTAAAGAAGTCTTCGACCGTGAGTTTGCCAAAAGGTTTCCCGGGATATCATTTTCTAGATTCATCAATGAGGTTTCTGTCTCGACTAGAGGCGCAAGTTAAGTAATCTTCGATGATAATGCGCTATTGGAAGAAGTTGGTCTGGCTGGACAGATCGAGTCTATTGGACCAGGTGATGATCCACTGCTGTGTATAAAATCGATTTTGACTCAGATAGTGATAGTAAGGTACACAATCCTAAAGAATATTCTTTAGTAACATATGAGCCTGTCGGCCGTAAGTAAAGGCATTCTTTAAGAAATTATATAGTGTCAAACCTAAGGCAAGGAAGTTACATTTTGATCGGGCACTAGTAATTCTTTCGTTTACTTGTTTTCGGTATCTTTCTTTCCTTTATCCGTTAAATAATGCAACCTTTGACGAGCTGCCTTTTGACCCTTTCATGAGTGGCTCGGCCAGGTTTTGAAAAAAGGTTACCATGTGATGGGGCCTTCGATCAGACTAGGCCCTTAGACAGTTAGGCTGGTGAGAAGGTAGCATATTCCTTTGATTTGAAAGCACTGATAGGTGGCCTTTGCTTTTCTGATATGCTATCTATTTGATCTCTCATTCGCGTCTGCTGTGGTTAACCCCGCGCTTGCGTGCAATATCTATCAAGTACTCCGCTTCCTCTGCTTTCTTTCATGTAGTTTATTGCGGAGGTTAGGTAAAGTAGGCTATTCCGGCTAGACCTAGACTTTCTTTCTCCTCTCCCTAGCTCCGGGATATGGCACCAGCTACCTCAGTTCTTCTATCCTATCTTACCCTGCTGCTATTTGTATTTGCCCAGTGTTCCTAAATCTTAGCTATATAACTCTTACCATATGGAATTACTTTCTAGTTATATCATATTCAATATTTATTGTTAAGTTGTCTTATATTCTCTTTGTTTATTGATTCGAGTTCTAAATCCTCCAATAAAGCTAAGAGAGAGGGGAGTGTGGCACATAGACCTCGAGCGATAGGAATGAATGACAGGGAGGGAAACATAGCTGCCTTTACAAGTAGCATTATATAATTAATATAGGGGGCACCATGCGAATGAAAAGAAAAAGAGATGAATGTCGGAGAGGAACTGTTCTCGAAGCGAAAAAGAGGGATGAAGAAAAAGCTCTTAGGAACGACGCGGCAACAACCAGATCCACTAACTAAAAAGAAAGTCACTTAAAAGGAGGGGTTAGAACCAGACTAGATCGACTAAGATAAGCGGGAAAGGCAATAAAGCCGGAAAGACAAAAAAATGTCTTTTGATTTTGGGCAAGTTATAGAACTTGATCGCAAAGTATATAGAAGGCTCTCTCCCTTGCGGCTAGTAAGAATTCATATATAGGTAAAGCCGGAGAAAGTCCAACTACTGCTTTTTTGACTGGTGCTACGGCTGGCTGCTGCTGGTATTTTGTCAGTTCGTATCGGGCCTTGTCTCGCTCAGTTTATTCCCTGGTCATTTCGTAGGCACACATCTCATCTCAGGTCTCCCTCCATTCCATATAGGGGATAGCCCCTACATCTTGCTCATTATGCACATGGTGCATCTATACCGCAATGCTGAAGGAACGGCTGTAGCGGAAGGTTTTTTTAAGGTTCCCACAAAAACAGAAGAAAAGGCCCTTATCTTATTTATAAGAACTGGTATAGGCCGGGCCCAAAGAGGAAAAGGTCTATCTTAGTCATAGGACTACCGCCTCTTCCTATGTATGGGGCTCTCATGCTTTTAGCCCAGTCGAAAAGCTTGAGGAGGTTATAGGAAATAAATAACCTAGCTTTGGATGGGTCCCCGCGCTAAGACTTTGCACTTACTTGGCAAGCTGCTACTGTGATCATCTCTGCTCTTCGCATATCCGCTTTGAACCGGAAGAAGACTTTTCTTTTCTATAATAGAAAGCGGTTGATGTTGAATCAATTAAGACTGCGCTCCTGCTTTAATAAAAGAAGAAAGGGCTTTCCTTCCCTATTTAAGATATATAAATCTTAGATTCAGTCTAGTCTAGAATGCCACGCGAACTAGAGAATAGTCAGACTCTCTAGTAGAGTCAGCGTATATATAGAGTCAGCGTATATATCGATCTGGAATTCCTTTCTGTTAAGGCTTCCCTTAGAATAGTCAGTTTAGGGGATAGTTTTTTATAAAAAGTGTCAAGAAGGGCAAATAAGCTTAGCTTGAGGGTTAAAAGCGGAAATCCCCATTCTAAAGAGATTAGGCAGAAGAGTAAGCAGAAGATTCACCCCAGAGAATAGCCTAGAGAATAAGTTCCCGCTTTGGTGATTCCAGGTTTATCTACGGAGCGTAGCGCTTTGCTTAGGTAGTCTTTTTCATCTATTTCCTTTGTGAGGAGAACTCCCCGAAGGTTCTAAACAATCTTAATCGATCATCCTGGCATCCACCTACGGTTTGTGCTCGGCCTCCCTTTCGGCTTGATGGGCCTTTTATAGCTGCCCATGGGTGAAAAAAGCCATTAGGGCGGTTCTTTTGATTGTCTTAGATGCCCCGAAAACGTACTTGGCTTCCTAACTACTTTCTAATAAGTAGAAAGGCCAATACCGCAGGGACGAAAACGGAACTGCTATTCTTATATTCTTACCATTTCGAATGCAGCGGACAGTCAGGAGGTACACTAGCTGGTTTAGCCCAGGATTCGTCTGATTGTAGAACAAGAAGAAAGGTGCCAGGGAAGTCCAGGGGCAATCAAGCAGCGGTTCCGCTAACCCATAAGGAGGTCTCCCCTGTGCCAAAAAAAAAGACTAGGCGAAAGGCAATAGGCGATGTTCCCAAGTCGTGTTGAAGAAGCAAATGCGGCATACCCACCGGGTGCTATCATATAGTTAGGCTGCTTTCTTTCCTCGTTCAAAGCCGGGTCTAGCTAGTTCGATTTTCACAAGAGCCGAATCTAGTGATAGAAGACGCTCTTACTGGTCTCATACCTCCTGCTCGAGTGAAAGTAGGAATGCCTGTCACGGACACGAAGGATCTTCCCGAAGGGAAGTCAGTCTGGCCAAAGAAGAAAGGCACTTCAAAGCATGAAGGAAAGAAGGCAAGCTGAAAGCAGGCTTACAGTCAAATGTTTTCCAGATCGAAGGTATTCTTGCAATAGAATCAATCCTAGGAGACTACTCAATAGTCTGACATTGAAAGCAATGACTCTCTATGAGATTCCGCCGCCTTTCCTTAATGGAAGAAAGGAGGGGGACCTGTTGAAGATCTATACCATTCAGCAATCAGGCAAGAAAAGGTCAGACTCTTGAATAAAATAGGGCTTTGTCAATGAGGTCAACTGCTTGAAGCAGTTTCAGAAGAGCAGAAGGAGGGTAAGGCATGGGCGTTAGTTAGACAGACAGAATAAGAGAATTTGCATTCATAAAGCAATTTGAGATAGGTGGAATGGGGCTTTCGAGTGCAACCTTCCATGGAAATCAAATCTCTTATGTTTAAAAGGCTTCAAACAAGTATCGATCGAAACATCCCTATAGCCTTTGGTCCTGTCTTTTGTATCTTTCATTCACCTCGACCCGCAACTTCCATGGAACGAAGCCCTACATCGCTGTCTTAGGTGAGAATGTGGTATTGCTTCACGCGGTCTCAGTCTCAGCAGGATTTGGAAAACTTGCTCCGATATGAGTTGAGAAGTCTCCGGGAAGTCCCCTAAAAGGCGAGTCCCGTTCCACTCTTCTCTCAGTGCTTGGAGATCGGGGACAGCGAGATGAGATCACTTTTCAGCTTGTTAGTCTGCTATGCAAGGAATTCCTCGGGAATCCAGTATGTGAAAAATGGGTATTCAAGGTCTCACATGGAGAGATCCATAGAAGAAGGACTTGGTAGCAGACAAGTCATTCAGCAATGAAACTTCCATGGCCTAGATTGACCTTTTACGAATCTGTCTTGAAGAGTGAGATCGAAATAGCAAAAAAGACTATCTGAATCAGATAAGTCCAGCCTCAGTCAAGGTAGCAGTGGAGAACTTCCAATGCAGTGCCCCAAAGAATGCTTCGAACGAGCCACAAATAAAGAAAAGAAGGAGGAGTAGGGCCATCACTTCCATTCCTGTATTTCTTGAGCCAACTACTCGAAAAATCGAGTATGATAGATCAGCCCCAGGTCTTTCTTTGTAAAGAAAGATCAGATGAGGTAGGCTACTCCAACAACAAATGAACCTGTAACAAGTCAATTCTTTTAGCATTGGGATTGACTTTTGTCTTCAGTCCGTCTTCTTTTCTGATGCCAATGGAAATGGGGAATAGATGCCATGCCTGGGAGTTCGGCCCGGTTAGAGGCTAGACAAAAATCTTCCATCAGTTCTTTCCTGACTCGGATATCGGCTGAAAAACGAGACCGAGGTCTTCTTTGTACTCTCCTTAGGTATCCCTTATGAGGACTGTCTTTTACCTTCTGCCTGCTTTTCTTTCACTCTTAGCGCTGAAGCTCTTAACCTCTTTTTCTAGGGACTTCATCATATATGTCCTATCTTTTTATTTCCGAGTTGCTTCATTCATATTCAAGGTTTAGAAGCTAGTTTTTTTCAATCAATTGATGATTGAAGATCCTGATCCGACAAGATTATTCTCAAACCTGAAACATGAGGTATAGAACAGAACATTAAGCATGAAACTCACTAAGATAGTAAAGAAGTGACTGCAGGAGTCTTTCGTGAGTTCCTCATTATAACTCATTCACAATGGAAAGGATAGAAGTTGGGATAGAGTCTATCAGAGCTAGTTGCTCAAGTTTAGGTCCAGAACCGACACTGGAAAGGGCGTCTAGCTTAATAAACTACTAAGAGTTTGTTTTGTCGAGTCAGTTAGGAACATCAGATAGATAGGATTGAACAAGTTCCAGTTCTTGACATTCTAGGATCCGTATTCCATGTCTATGCCTAGGAGAGTTCTTTGTATCAGAAGATATCCTGGAGATATCTGCCTAAGCCATTCCTAATCCCGATAGCAGCAGCATCCTATAAGGAAGAGCCAGATATTCCTACTTTTCAAATGTATTATTAGGAATAAGTGAATGTACTCATAAAAGATATGTTCGAAACTCAGATTGATGCCCTATCTATACATGATCTATATCCTAGTCGCTAGGTACAGGAAAATATATACCAGTCATCAGTTTCTAAGTACGAACTCGTTCTCAAACAACTTGTCTCGCATTGAGCTTGATTTATCCTTATTCCATCATGGAGATCCTAAGCTAAGGTGGTGAGGATAGCTAGAATAAAAGGGGATAGATGGTATATAGGTAGGCTCTGTTCAATCCGCAAAATCTGTCTAGTGATGATCATAATCACGGGGATAGCATTCGGAAAACGATTGAGTCATCGTGCATGCCTATTCCAGGCTTACCAGATGAAAGCACTCAATCCAAGGGTCTTACGCTCATTACACATTACACTCAAAAGGTAAGAATGTGTCAAAGTACAGTGGCTCCATGGAAAAATCCATGATATGGGTCTTGACTTCCTTCTATTCAACCCTCGTTTCTCCCTATTTTTGATTGACTCATTTTTATGCTTAGCTTACTTCGCTTAAGCCACTCACCTAAAGAATCTTTTGTAGCTATAAGAAGCACAAAGCACAGCTCCAAAGAACAAAAAGAATTGGATTCCCTGGGTCATATCCATCGTTTTATGCGTTTGCTTTCCTCAGAAATGAGAGAATGGAAAGGATAAATTCAATTAGGTGTTTGTGAAGCTCTAGTCCCTTGATCAGGTCTCATAAGTAGAATGACTCTAAGCTCTCTTAACCTCCTACCACTTCTTTCTTCGTGGTCTTCTATCAGAAAGGAATGAAAACCATGAAAGCCAGTTGCTAAGAAAAAGGTAGAACCATAAATACTATCCGAAAAGGTGCTTGAGAATATTTCATGTTAGTCACCTTTCTATAAAAATTTCCTAATATCCTTTGTGGTTTCTACCGATACCGAAAGGATCTCTGCCTTCTTAGAGCTAGTAGATCGAGTCATTTTAAGGTCTCCTAATGGTTCTTCTCTTTTATATGACACTCAGTCTCCAAGTCCCCTATCTTTCTGGATAGACAGACGAGAATACCAGAATCGATGCAATGAATTCTCGTTTTGAATCTTTCAAATAATAGAAGAAATTACTTAATAGGACCTTTTTTTTTTGTTTTTGGAGAGCTCTTGTCCGATAGGGTAGAATGGTCTGTATTCAGACTTGAATACTTAAAAGAAAATCTTTGGTGATCGAGACACCTTGGAATTGAGTTAGGAGTGATTAGCTATTGGGATCACTGGCATCGCTTTACTACCTTTTTGACAGAGAAGTTACTTTGACCTAAAATATTGTGGGACAAGCTATATCATAGTATAGAAAGGCTTTTCTCCTTGCTCCACTCCAATAATCAAGAGTCTTAAACAATCCACCCGGACCTGCATGAGTACAATAAGCAATTAGGAAAAATAACTCGACTCAGATCCAAACTCTGGCTTGCTCCGAAACTTCTGGATCGAGGAACCTCCATATACCATATAAGAGTCAATACTATTAGACTTCCACTTCTCTATCGCTCATCCCTTTCATCCCCTTTCTCGATGCCAACGAGCCTTCTTCGTTAGACTTGATAGTGATAGGATCTTTTCACAGAACCATGTATTGGTACATAAGGCTCTAAGGAAATAAAGCCCAAGCACTCTAAACGGCGGAATGTTAGAGAAATGACTTTACTACACTAGAAAACAGGACTTTTTCCCTTAGTGAATCATTTGGCTTTCCACCTAGGGCCCAGACTTCTCTAGTACTCAAACTAAATTCCTAAAAAAAGAAAGTGGTAAAGCAAAGAGTTATTAATGGATTGCTCTACCTTCTGACTCTTATTTAACGAAATACATATTTACATCTGGACGAGATAAGGATAGCTTCGATACACCAATGGGTGAAACTAGCTGGAGATCTGAGACCTTATTATTGCTGTGGTTAGGATGCGGAGATATGAAAATAAGTAATAAAAATATAGCATGCAAAGTACGCTTCACTTTCATAGCATTCCATCTTCCTTATCGTGAACTTGAATTCACTCACTGAGCTTAGCTATCGTTTCTAGACGACATCCTTAGAGCCCACAGCTCCACTCCGCTACTTAAGATTCTTCTTTGTGACCTGACCTTAGGATGGATGTTTTTGCTTCCATTCCTTTGCTCAATCCGGAGCAAACTCTTATCTCTATGGTCGAGCATTTCCAATTTTTTATTGTAAGTGAGGATGTCCAACATAGATGCCTTGATTCTTAGAGGGACGAATTTGACTTTCTGCGAATTAACTGTTATAGATCTCGTCTGTGATCCCTGCCTATCGTCCTATACTATATAAAAAATCTTGCTCATTCTCAGTGAGAACGAGCATAGAACTAGGCCTTTAAGGAAGAAAAAGAAAAAGAAAGAGATAGAATGTCGTCTCGTAATGGAATTTTAGATCGCTCGCATCAATAATGGGGCACTTAACTCCTTCAACGAAGAAATCGAAAGCTAGGACGGAATTCAGCTAGGACGGAATTTCAGACTTAGCCGATTGGAATCCTTATTTATGGACCTTCTACGACTAAACGATAGGGCGTACAGAGAGCATTAGCCTGATGGGGCTTCCCTGCGGGGCTCTTACACAGAAAGTCCAGAACCGAAGGGATTAGGCCCTGGACTTCGATTAGATAGATTTTTTTTCTACTGGCATTAGAATGAAAGGATTAGGCGATGACTCAAAGGTTTAAGTGAAGTTTTAAGCATTAGGGGGAGTTAGCACAGTCTCAGGGCAATTGATCCTTAGCCGCTAGGAAAAATGCTTCCACAACCGTATCCGCATATCCTCGATAGAAGATTTCATTTTACATCGCTCGTGCCACACAAACGGAAATTACTTCACTCGGTCAAAGACCAAACAAAAAAGATGATTGAGACTAACTTCCGTATTCAGGCTTCCTAATCTCACTGCCTCCTCGGCTTGGCGGGTTTGTCTGTCTTGGTTGACCTTACGGCCGAGCCAGGACTTGCCCTGAAGACGACCTGTTCGAACCTGATATATAGCTGGAAAATCAGGGGAGTGTGTTAAGCAAAGACAATAGGTGTCTTAGTACACAGCTTACCCTAGGATGCATGATAGCTAGATATACTGACTATGCTCGAAAGAGGGAGGATAAAGATCTTTTTTTTTGAGAAGTGATCGATACAAAACAAAAAGCAGGTGGGGTCAAAGCGTAATCCGATCTTGTGTCTACTATTCCCACGCCCTCACTCCCTGGCCTTTCATCATGAGGACTAGTCTTGCTTTGGTGCCCTAGTTTGGCTCGCATTCGACTGGATAGCTACTGGCTTTTAACCCGGTACCCTTTATCCCCCTTCTGCTCTGGCTTGCTTGAATGGGCAGACAGACCAAAACTTCTGACCCAGACGTGGGCTAAGGCTAATGGTTATGACACGACAAAAAAAGGCGAAAACAGAGCTAAAAATGGCCTAGAGAAGCTACCTTAATCTACTTGCTCGGCTCTTTCGGGTATGACGCTTACGGAAAGCCTGGACCAAGGATTGATCTTGCCGCTCTGCTCTATAGAGGAACTAGCATAACAGACATGACTTAGACAAGCAAGACAACTCTGAATCACTCGTCCTCTTTTTGACTACAAAGCTGCTGTCGCTCTTACATGGCTATCCTGACGTGACGGGAATCATCGGCTGATGAAGAAAAGGTTGGCTTACCTGTGCTCTTCCACTTAAGAAAGTGTAATCTGACCTGACTAGAGTATGGGTGCGGGAGGAAGAAACCTACAGACGATCTTTCGTACCGGTTCCCCAAGGTGTGATTCTGGTTCCAGGCCCTTAACCAGCGCCCGTGGAGATAACGAGATTAACAAAAGATTTTCTCGGTGCGAAGAATAGCTATGTTTCGGTTAATCTCTTTCTTTTCCTATTCATATTCGTATCTTAAGTATGTCACTTCCGGATAGCTAGATTCGATAGCAGCCTATGCCTTAATGGCATCAGTCTTATATATATGTTCGATAAGGCGGATCTGTGGGCATGAAAACAAAGAAGAGTTTTAGGGGGATCACGTATCAACACATTTTTTAGATAGTTTTTCAAAGGCTTGATTGGCTACAGGAAGCATCCAATGCTACTGCTTGAAAGGAGCTGGATGACATTCTTAGGGAATACCTGTATCTAGGCGAAGACGATTAAACGGAATTAGTAGTTTAGGTCTTACCCTGGGATTTTCGACTTGCTTTCACGTCTTTCTGTTCTTGTTCAAACGACCGCGGCTATTTCAGCTGTTGGATGAGTTAGAAGTTCACACCAGGAACAATTCGCTTTGATAACAAAGATAGATCCGTTTAAGAAAGAAGGCAGTGATGCCAGTTCGAATGGGAAGAAATAACTATGGAATGGAATTAAAGGCCAAGGAGATGGGCATAAAGACTTAGTCTATGGTACTAAGAAAGGCTCACAGATTGCTACTAACAGAAAGAACAGGTAGAAAGAAATAAGCTACTAGGCGGGTCATCGATTGCTACTAAGAAATTTCATAAGAGAAGATGCGATAACCTTGAAAAGTTATAGAATAAATCGTCCCATATGGTCTCTAAACAATCCTCCTTTACGCCTAATGTAATACCCTATGAGAGGTAGCTAGAGATGTAGGCAAAATATTGACTAAGCGAAACTAGTACTTTAAGAAAGAAGGCATCTCGGCACCGCTGCAACTGGGGCATAGAATAAGAAATAGGATAGCATCATCCCCCTCTTGCCCGCTAGACCCAATGGAATGGAAAGGAGTTATTCAAGGCCTTTCCTTTAGATTGACTTATATAGTATGGTATGAATCAAGTTCCTTCGTCCACTCTTCTCATTCCCAGTTCGAAGTCCAAACAGTGATTGTAATTCATCCCATTACCAACCATTAGACTTAGATATTTAGGCTTATAGATATATTGAAAAAGAAGTAGAGAGAGGTCGTCCCAAAGAAACTACATACAAAAAAACATCTTTGTTTGATGAAAATGAAAAGAAAGAATCTCAAAGAAAGAAAGATCCAATTTCGGGTCATTTCTTGGTGAACAGAATCTGCCATAATTTCTTCGCCCAATCGTCTAGAAACCAGCATACTATCGTAACCTTCGTCCGCCTCAATCGACTGAGTCTTTCCTTCATAGACCCCCCCACCAATAGATAGAGACAAAGAGGAATAACCAAACCACGTCTACAAAATGCCAGTACCATGCAGCTGCTTCAAAGCCAACGTGATGCTCCTTGGTCAGATGACCAAGATATTGGCGAATACCACATATGATCAAGAAAAGAGTACCTATAAGAACATGAAAACCATGAAAGCCAGTTGCTAAGAAGAAGGTAGAACCAAAAATACTATCCGAAATAGTGAATGGTGCTTGATAATATTCCATTCCTTGAAAGCCAGTGAATACTAGAGCCAGTAAAACGGTAGCTACTAAAGCGTAAACTGCTCGTTTTTGCTTCCCCGCGAGTATAGCATGATGAGCCCAAGTTACGGCAGCTCCGGATGAAAGGAGAATAAGGGTATTGAGAAAAGGGATTGACCAAGGATCTAAAACCCAAATCCCTTTAGGGGGCCAAATACCCCCGATTTCAACTGCAGGGGCCAAAGAAGAATGAAAATAAGCCCAAAAAAAAGCAAAAAAGAACATAACCTCTGATACGATGAACAGAAGAAAACCATATCGAAGTCCTAATTGTACGACTTTGGTATGATGTCCTTCCAAGGTGGATTCACGTAGAACATCGCGCCACCATACGAACATGGTATATAAGATAAATATGAGGCCCAAACTCAGAAGTGTTGCACCCCCTTGAAACGAGTGCATGTACATCACGCCTCCTACGGTGGTAGCCAAAGCTCCGAGTGAACCCGAAATAGGCCATGGACTTGGATCTACCAAATGATAAGAATGCCTCTGAGATTGAATCATAAGGAAGACTTTTCCTCGGTTGTATGTAAACCACTTCCTCTTACTTAAATGAAATATTGAAGTAAATCACTTAAATATGGAAGGGATGGTTCTTTTATTAAGATAAGAAGTTTCACTTTCAATTTAGAAGAAGTTTCACTTTCAATTTATATTACTTTGACTTTGAGATGAGAATCGTTGGTTTGACCGACGAACTACGCGTGGGAAAAAGGGTTCTTTTATTTCCACCAACCCAGCTACTTCTTCCCCAGTGCCGACCCTGCACCCTAATAACTACGATTCCTAAGCCCAAAAACCACTCTTCCATTTATTAATACCGCCCGAAACCCTTTCTTGTTCATTTTCGCATACCGGAGAATCCTTCATGGCGTCTCCCTCAACTAGATCTTCTTCTTTATCGTGAGATTGTGCCCAGTTTTTCCAAGAATTGAAGCATTTTTTGATATCTTTTGATACCATCGGAGTCCTCTGAAATAGAAGGGTATGATGATATAAGACAGAATCCTAATACTGAGTTGTTAGGTTAGTAAGGATACTGAGTCGATTAGACTCAGGAAATAATAAGAGGGCTTACAAAGGGGCTTACGTCGATAGGAAACATAAGTTGGCTGTAGGCGGTAGCCGTAGTAGGATTGTATATTTCTTCATACAACGCGTCACCTTACGCTCCAGTTTAAGTAAAAAGTTCATATATTACCTTGGCCGTGTAGAACATGGATTAGCATTATGTCATTCCTACAAGCGACTACCCATCCAGGATTGGAAAAAGTGCTATATGAGGACTTCGAGATCAAATAGAATATGTTTCTTTCCATTCCTCGCGAGGCACTTATTTCTCCGAAACAGGAGAGAAAAGTTCTTTTCCTTTTTTTTCCCAATAAGTCTACGGCCTTACTACACCATTGGGATACTTCGAATAAACTAGAGTACATATAGGAAATACCAGTGCTAAAACCCTTTCTCAAGATGGATTCCAAACTGTTGGGGTCCTCGCTCTGGATGTTCTTTCCCCGGTGTGAAAGGAGTTGGCTCCGTAGTTTGAGAATTCTGCTGATCCCAAGTACTCCATTTCCATCATTGCATATGGCAATATAGAAAGTAAAGAAGAAAAGGCATAACCAGAAGAATTGTGAAAAATAAGTGAATTTATCAAGTTGAGGCATTCTTTTTTTTTTTTACTGTAGATTGGTTCTGCTCTGCTTTCGTAACCTCCAGATTTCTTCTGGAGTCTTTTGGCACTAACTAAACTAGAGATGTGGGGTTGGTTGGTTGTTGATCAACAAAC
>JAYMTT010000032.1:0-37500 GCA_036898025.1 Hypseocharis bilobata
ATTATAAAGGAGCCCATTGATTCCGAAAATCGACTTGGAAGGCACTTGGCAGGCAGTAGAGTATGAAGGGCTGCCCCAAATCTGTTATGATTGTGGTCGAGCAGTCCACAATGATGGCGTGTGCCCAAAAAAGCCTCCGTAGGCGGCGGATGAAGCTATAGAGGGGGAGAGATTGACAGATGCGATTGTTCCGGCGAACCGGGAGGTGTCCATGGTGGATGGAGGGAAGGCTCACGTGGATGCGGGCGCAGGGGATTACGGCCCGTGGATGATGGCCCAATCCCGTAATAGTCGGCGGCGCAATCTTTCAAACAAAGTCAATCAAAAGTAATCGCAATCTAATTCCCAGAATCATGGGAAAGGATCCCGTTTTGATCCTCTGCCAGTTGAAGAGATAGATGTAGCGGATATAGAGGATGGTGAAATTATTGAAGAACTAAACAGAATTCAGCAGCCCAATACTAGGCCCAATGGGCAATCTACTGGTTCTAGCAAAAGCAAGAGACCTAATGTCCAGGTCCAGCAACATGAGAAGGAAAATTGAAGCCCAAATGCTCAAGGCCCAACTCACAAAGCCGCTATGGGTCATCAAAAAGCTCAAAATAACACGACATCTTCACGTTTACCTGGAACGAATAGTCACAGAGGTGGCCGTGGAGGACGAGTTGCGTCCACTCGACGCCGGGAACCTGCAGGGATGGCGAATCAAGGCCGGGGATCCGCCATGGGTGCTGAATTCCCTCCCCTTCCCTCTTCTTCTACTGGCCTTACTCTCCTCCGGCGCCCTTTATCAGCCATGGCGAAGGGTGGAGATGGCAGCCGCACTTCAATTCGTCCGGATATTACCACCGGAGCTCGTGACCCCAGGTTGAAGGAGGTGGTCACGAAGGTTCAGAAATTACCCGATGATACTCGCATACAACTGGGATTTCAGGCTCAGCAAGATATGGTCTCTAGCACGTCGGGCTCCGGCCAGAACCAGCACAATATTGAATGTTATTTATTTAATGGAATTGCAGAGGCGCAGGGCGCCCGTTTTTTGTTGATGAGTTCATGGAGTTGAAGAGTCAACATAATCCGAGTATTATTGCTATTCTTGAGCCGCATATTGTCTGAACTCGTGCGATTTCCATCATGAACAGGCTCGGCTTCTCGAATCAATTCTGGGTTGATCCGTGTGGGAGGTCTGGTGGTGTCTGGCTGTTATGGGATGCGCAGGCAGTTGAGGTTGATATTCTTGGGGCAAATCTTCGAGTTATTCATGCCGGTATTCGCTTTGGTCAATTTCCTACTTTTATAGCTTCTTTCGTATATGCTCCTCCTATCCAGACTCTTCGAGAAAAATTATGGACTGCTTTCTTTAATATGGCTATGGTGGTGGACGTACCTTGGATGGTGATGGGTGATCTAAATGACATCGCTAGTGACTCGGAGAAACAGGGTCATTCTACTGAGGTTCAAGACCGTTGTGAGAAGTTTTCTAGATGGATCAGGGACTGTCGCCTTATTGATTTAGGCTTCCATGGTCCAGCCTTCACCTGGTCGAATATGCAGAGAGGCCCCCGGCATTGCCAAGAACGTCTTGATAGAGTTTTGGTGAATGATTCATGGAATTTTCTATTTACAGAGGCAGCAGTGCACCATCTCACGCGGACAGGTTCAGATCACTGTCCGATAGCTCTGATTCTTATGGGTTCGTTGACTTGTCATTCTACTAGGCGTCCCTTTCGTTTTCAGGTGGATCCAACATCCTTATTTGCCGGAGGTGGTCGAGCAAGCATGGCATTCTTCCACCTCTCTCTTAGATGCGAACTCTAATGTCTCTACAACTCTCTCCAAGTGGAATCGTTCAATATTTGGTCACTTCTTTCATCGCAAAAGGACAGTTATAGCTCGCATTCATGGTGCCCAGCGTGCTCTAGCGCATTCTTACTCTGACAGTTTGGCGGATTTAGAGCGGGAATTACAGATGGAATATAATGTTATCCTAAACCAAGAACAGCTTTACTGGCAGCAAAAATCTAGAGAGGATTGGATCCTCAAGGGTGAAAGAAATACAAATTTTTTGCACTTATCTACCCTCTGTAGGAGAAGACGGAATCGAATTTTGGCTCTAAAAGACAACAATGGTCAGTGGTGTACGGAACCTGCTGTGTTGGAAACTGTAGTGGTGGATTTTTTGAAAACTCTATTTACTGATGAGGGTGTGTTGGGCAGTGGTGATTTTAGCCATATTCCGAGCATTGCCGACATTGATAGAAAGAATTTCTTAGAGCCCATAAGCTTGTTGGAAGTGAAGCAAGCTTTATTTAGTATGAAAACATAGAAATCTCCTGGAGTGGACGGTCTTCCTGCCAGTTTTTATCAGAGATTTTGGCCCTTGACTTGCACCTCTCTTCTTCATTTTGTTCAGCAAGCTTTTGAGCATGGCAATTTTTCAGTGGATGTGAACAAAACTCTACCTATTCCAACCCGAAAGGAACTGTTCCTGAGGAGGTGAAACAATTCAGACCCATTGGTCTATGTTCAGTGAGCTACAAATTACTAACCAAGGTTATTGTTAATTGTATCCGTCCGCTTCTTCAAGAATTTATTGCTCCTAATCAGGGAGCTTTTGTTGCGGGTCGTCATGCGGCGGACAATATTTTGATAGCTCAAGAGACATTACACACCATCCGTAAGAAACAAGGTGCAACTGGGCTTATGGCTGTCAAGATCGATTTAGAGAAAGCTTATGATCGTCTCTCATGGACGTTTCTTCAGGATACTCTGGTTATGGTTGGTCTTCCGGAGGCTTTAGTGCGGCTGATTATGTTCTGTGTCACATCTCCCATGCTTGCTGTCCAATTTAATGGAGAGGTCTCGGATTTTTGCTCGCCTCAACGAGGACTCCGGCAAGGGCTTCCTTTTGTCGCGCCTTACTTCTTTGTCCTTTGTATGGAGCGGTTGGGATCTCTTATTACGGACTGTGTGAACAATGGTTCTTGGAAGCCAGTGAAGGTTGGACGGGGCGTAGTTGGGGTTTCTAATCTTTTCTTCGCCGATGATCTCTTATTATTTGGCCATGCTATGCTTCATCAAGCAAAAGTTATGAAGGACAGTTTGGATATTTTTTGTAATGCTTCCGGTGAGAAGGTAAATCTTCCTAAGTCTCAATTATTTATTTCCAAGAACATGCATCACTCTCAGGCTCGGCTCATTAGTCATTTAATTGGCATTGGCATCACGGAGAATTTTGGGACTTATTTGGGAGTCAAGTTATGTCATGGCCCTACGGGCAAAGAAGAGTATAATCATATTGTGGAGAAAGTAGAGGAGCGGCTTTCGGGTACGGAGTAGGCTTAGTTGCGTCACTCTGAATTGGAAAGGTTTCCGTCTCATATACTGATAAAAGCTTACTTGAAAGGGTAGACGAATCTAAAAAAGCACTTTTTGCCTTTCATATAGGGACAAAACCTTGCAAAATTGGAAGATTTGACTGTCGATTCTAAGCTCAAATCTGAAAGTGTTGAAAATCCCCGGTAAAATGCAAACCTTTCCAATCTCAATTCGGATACTGAAACCAAGGGACTTTAGTGGCTGTAGTCGATACGGAGACTGTTCTATTAGATAATGTCCATGTGCCTTACGCTGTGGGTTTATTAGTTAGCAGTGTATCGGGGAAATAAACAGCTGTATCGTATAAGAGATTCATACACTCTGCTTCCTACTAGTCTTGATTCATTATCTAAGACTTTATGTCTGCAATTAGGTTCTTAGGTTCTAAAGGCTCTATCCCACATGACGAAGTGCGAGTATCGAATCTGAAGAATTTGCAGGAATGAAAGCAGAAAGCTGAGCTATTTCCTTCTTAGCTTATTTGGTTGTAGAATTCAAGTTTTTATGATTGACTTATTTAATGTGACATCTCGTCTTATTCTTTTTACTAACAAAATATGCATTTGAAATATCTTATATAGAATCAATCTAGAAATCACTGAACTTTGGTGCTTGGTTCGCGTCCACATTGATATTCAATTACGATGGAGAAAGAGGGAAAAGAAGAAGGAAGGCAATGAAATTGTTACATACCGTAAACCGTAAATAGGAACCCCACGGAGCGGTAAATAGTTTCAGAAAGAGTTCTGAATAACCCCTCTGTAATGATTGAACATACTATAGCGAAATCTTTCTTGCGTCCATTTTTCCCAGTTCGTTGATGGCTAATTAAGATGTGCTCATCGCGAAGTGCTTCTCTCGGTGAATGGATGGTATCCTTTTAGGGGGAAAGACCATTGAGGAAAGCAAATACATCCCTTAGTCTGAGTCTTTCACCTGGAAGATTTTCCTTTTTATTTAGATCGAATTCCCCACTCTCTACTTCTGCTAGTTCGGGTAGGATCGTACTTACTTTGCTGATTGTCCTTTCTTAAGTCATTAATAGAGTCACATCGGATCTGCGACAGAGAGGTCTTCTTCTTCCTACCGGACCCAGTTGAAAAAAGTAGAAACTTGAGTCCGAAGATTGAGTGGCTGATCGACAAGACAAGAGTGGACTCCATCTCGTAATCAGATCATAGGCTGATTCAGCTGAGTTAAGGGAGGAGGTGTCGTATGAGCATATAGTGACTAGGCCCTGTAAGGAATCTAATTTCTCCTTTATATAGAAAAAATGGAGGTCAATGCCTACAGAGCTAGATGGAAGCAGTCCCTGCTTTAGATGGTTATATCATATACAAGAGTGACATCGTGGCTTCAGAGCATCGCATCGGGAGACTCCCAGATCAGCGACCCTGGGGTATAGACTGTTTCCAATGACAAGATCGTCACCGAGAAGAGCGGAGTATAGAAAAGACCTTCGTCAACGAACGAAGAAAGAAAAGAGTCAAATTATGCCATTCAATCCCCATAAGATAGTGGTACTGCAATTCATACCTATTTATGAATCTTGCATGTATGACTTACTAAAGGATCAAGCCTTAGCAGCCCCTTATTTATTAGTCAAGGGGACGGATACATAGACATTTCACCGTATGGACTGGGATGCCCTCGCATCCAACATCCAACCGGGCATTCCCTCGCTCGCAACTCTGACCCGAAACGAACGATCCGCAGAAAAACCCTGAATTGCAACCTAAGGTAAGGCTAGAACCTTGGAAACCTGTAAGGAAATAAATGGGACTCGAACCCTTTCATGTTGATAAGCATTCATGCTTAGAAACGAAATCACATATTCGTTCTTCACTATAGATTCCCGAAAAAGAATCTTTTCATCGATGGTTTAGATTTCTCAACTCAGTGATAGAATACCATTGCTTATAGCATAGTGTACTCTATATATATATTAGGCTAGGCTATGAAAGCGAAGGTAAGGGGAGGCGCGAGGAAGGAGCTGTGTAAGGATGTCACGCAACGCAGTTGGGCCACGACGTAGGAAGTTAGACGAACGAGGAGCTATACTGACTTTCCTTCATAATTGAATAAGCCTACCCAAGTTCTTGCCCTTTGTACAGATCAATGGGCCTTTCCTCGGATACTTTTCTTCTATCAATAAATCTAGAGATTCTTTTTGCGCACTTTCATTTCAATTTCGAGGAGTTTCTGGGATACTACGTCACCTCTTGTTTTTCAAATCTTTGCTGGTTCTACTTGGATTGTCAACTTAGGGCTCATTCTCTATAGAAAGATGCCTTGAAGACATCTCGCATATGAGACAGAGGGGAAACCAACCCTACATCATTCACACTAGAAGTTCTACCAAATGAGCTACTTACCTGTCTGTTAATGCAATCAAACTTACTACAAAAATGAAATGACTCCAACCATGGATCTTTGATGAAATTCCAGCATTACATTCTCCACGGGCGGACTCATTCTAAGGAAAGGAGAGTCCCACAAAACAACCTTCTAAAGCGAAAGAGGAAGAAGACGAGGCACCAGCGACTAAAGTTGTGGAAATTCGCAACCAAGTAAGACGTTTCATTTCAAAAACATTGTGACATTTTTTGATAAAGTAACTACTATTCCAACCTGTACAATAGAGTTGATGCTTTGATCCCACCTTAGTCTTCTTTATAGGCCCAGCCTTAGCTTGCTTGAAGCAAACCAAAGGACGGCACACGGTCAAATATTTCGAAATTGGGGTCGGGTCCTTCGGAACTCTTTTTTTTTTTCATTAATAAATATATAAATAAGGGCAATGCAATTGATTGGATTAGCGCCAATTCTACATCAATTAGCCTATCCTCCATACGCCGGGTAAGCGGTCAAAATAGACTGACCACCGCCCATAGAAAACTCTTTAGTAAAGCATTCCTTTCCGGTCTTTTTTTAATGTTGCAACTAAGGTGCTGGTTCATGAATAAGATATTGTATACTGAATACGCCCATTAAGTGATTGCTGAATTGACTCTTGCTGCTCCAGTAGTTCAATAAGCTTACCTATCAAAGTGGAGGGTGCCCATGGACCGTAGGGCAGATGGAATGCTCAGTAGACTGGTTAAAAGCGAAGAGAAAAAATGGAATTTCGTATATGAAAAAAAAAGAAGAGGAAATAGATGCCGTGTGGGCAGGGCGCATTCCCTCTTTATGATTCGGAGTGTAGGTCGCCAAAGGTGCTTGCTACGATTACAGATAACCAAGCAAGCAAAGGAGCGATCTATGTAAGCGAAAAGAAGCATTTCTATTTCCTGGGAAGAAGCACCAAACATAAACGGATTAGTTCAAGAGAATCCCTGTATTATTTTCCATATTCTATTATTATTTCCTCTTTTGATTGTCGTGTCAAAAAAGAATCCGGTGGATTCATTCCAATCTCCTTATTTTCGAATCTCACTGGAAATCATATAAAGAGAATTCCTATTTGATATAGCTATTTGTGCAAGCATTTGACGATTCAGAAGCAACTGCCCCTTGTACAGACTGTACATTAGCTGACTATAACTACGGGATACCGAATTTTTGGTAATTACCGCATTTATCCGAGTGATCCGACGAAAATCCCGCTTTTGCCTATCTCTATCTCGATGAGCCGAAGCTCAATATTGTCTCTTGAGCAATAAGTCGAGCAAGTCTTCTCTCCATGGCAGGCAGAATCCAGCTGGTTAACTCTGTCACCACTCCAATCTCAGCATACAATATGCAGAATGTCTTGCTCCCTGCCAAGATCATTAACGAGCTGGACCAGCTCAATAGAGATTTTATATGGGGGTTCACCAGTGAGAAAAGAAAGGTCCACTTACTGAATTAGTCAGTATAGCGACTACCTGTGAGATATGTCTATTTATGGCTTTGCTTGTTAATGATAGGTTAAAACCCTAAGTTACGAAGTGATTGGATGAGCGTGCGGGCTACGCTAAACCTTCCCTGCATAGATTTTTCTTTCTGGAAGATCTTTTATATGGCATCGGAATGGTGGGTCGGCCTTATTGGGATTGGGGTGCTTTTAGCAAGCACATTAATGGGTGGAAGGAATCGTTTGCTTGAAAGCATAGACAGAATCCTCCGGCCAAGGAATTCTGCTAAACCTTGTCGATAGCAAGGGCAACAGTAAAGAAAAGAGGTTCGCTAGGCTCGTTCCTGGGCTTGCAAGTGACTTACTGCTTTTGGCCGTTCTTACTGTCTTAAGTCGTCCTCTTTCTTTAGAAGCTGTTAATTTCTTTCGTGCCTGCCCTAAGGCTAAGGGGAGAACTTAATGTCCTACTAGTCGGATAGAAGCCTACCCGCCTACCAGCCTACCTTGTTCATATCGAGCCGGACAGTAGAGACACTCTTTCAAGTTAATAGATGCAATTCCTTTTATAAGCTTTCAAATAACTAGATAACGGGCGCAGTAGATTAATGATATTCTAGGTTCTTTGTAGGATCGCTATTTCCTGCGCCGCCCTTGCCCGTAGTGATATCCTAATTCGGCTACCTCTCCCACTCATCAAGGTGCGAAGCGAAGAAAGGAAACTATTGCATGCAAGGGAGAAGTTCTCCAAAGCAGATACCTTATAGGGTGAACGCCACCGGCAGAAGCTTGAAGGCTGGACTCCAGCAGGATGTAATGGATAGAATTTCTCTTCTTTTCCCTTTGGTCGGGCTGACGATCTGCCCTCTCAAATGGATCCTGGTTTAGGAATCCCAGTCCGGTGGACGCAAGCAAATAAAGAGAGGATCGCCTTACTAAAAAAAGGGATCGTGTCTCAGAGCTTTCCATTCTAAAAGATGCTGCTACATATAGATCAATTCCATTCTGGTCATTGGAACGGAAAGATCGGTTAATGTGAAAAAAAGAACTAGGCAGTCTACGCCGGCTTAACGGCAACAGCCTTTCTCTATTGCCATGAAGTAAGGGCTGGACCAACTATACCATCCCTGCCTATTACGTAAGGGCCGTATACTCCTTTTCAAAGAAATCCGGAGTTGCGCTCAAAGTATCAGTGATTTCCAGCAGGATCCGTTGATAGATTAGCTCAAGAAGCCGATCCCATTGCCCTAGGATTGGTAAGGCCCCCACTAATAAAGGCAGGAGTAAAGGGAAGCTTGTCACGCTGGCCTACATACATATATATAGAAGCTTTCTTGCCTCTTATTTCTAGCAATTGCCTTTGAATCCTAAAGAATTCAAGGGTCCTCTTAAGGATATATTACTTAACTTAACTCCTTAAGCTTAAGATATTCTAAGGTTTCGGTATAGGAAATAGAGTATTAGGACTGCGGGTGAGGGTCCGTAAGGAGCTTCGGTTCTATTATTCCTATACATCCAATTCAAGTTCTCAAGTGAGATTGCCCAAGTATAGGTAAAGGAGAGAATTTCCTTCTAGAGCTAGCTAGTTATGATGCTTGCTCTCTTTCTTCCCTAAAGCAGTTGAAACCATTCTCAGTTTTGGGAGTAGAAGGTGAGGAATGCAATAAGGTTCCAGTCTGCCCTAATATTGCTCTCAATGGAATGCATTGGATGTATGCCCTCAATCAAGATCGATGAAGCTCAGTCAGTCTTATTCCTTGCCCAATAGAAAAGCCAGAGAGAGAAGACGAGGATTATCTAACTTCCCTAGCATCTAAACCACCTTGTCTTAGCGCATGCTAGTCACAAAAGCAGTTAACGGAGCCAACGGATTCTGGCATAAGTCACAACGAGAAAGGCGCAAACCCTATCAAAAAGATAGATCAGATTCTCAGACTTTTCCCGTACTCAATACCTAGTATGAAAGAGTTTACGCTTTATTGAATTTCTTTCTTAGAGAAAGGGGATAGTACGGAGTCCAGGCTGTAAAGGGTGTGAGAGCCAGTATCAGAAGGGGACATAAAGGGAATAGCCTTCAGAGCTCAGAGTTCTTCCAGCGTAACCTTAGTCTTCCAACGTCGTCTACTTCCCCTCGAGCTCTATGGGTTAAGGGGAGGGGCTTATGTGATGCTCATGCTTTCAAACTCTTTTCTTCATATCTTACGGAATCATCAGATCTTCCTCTTCCTCAGGGGAGAACAAGGGAATTGAAGAAAAGGAAGTGAATCAAGCCATACAAACAGTTTGTTACTTAGCCCTACAAATCCTTAAAAGATCCTATGACCTTACCCGGCCGAGTTGCAGAGAACAATCCGAACCGAGGAATGGGAATACAAAAAGCTAGCTTCGTCTGTAAACTCATCGACTTAACTAAACCTTCTTTCTATTCCTTTTGTTCTCAATCAGAGAAATCATCCATAAGCAAAACTGTAAGCTCCCACCTTCCTTATGGCTAGTCTCAGGACTCACTACTTCCTATTTACGAGATTCCTCTTTCGAGTGAGAGGTCTTGGTGCTTATGTCTTCTCCTTCCATCCTTTTAGCTTCTTCCAGACTCTGTCCTTCAAAGCTTGAAACACAGCCCGCTTCTTCCGGCCTATCCAAACAGGTAATCCCAAATCTTTTTCATGAACAGCTTCTGAGCTCACTCGTAGCAGCTCCCGGATTTCTATCATGGTAGCGTCCGTAGAGTTCTGACTGAAGCATACAGAGGATTTATCTATATTTATTTGCTGCCCCGAAGCTCTCGCATACTTCTCAAGAATGGAAAGCACTGTATTGCACTCCTCCACAGTGGCCCTGCATAAAATGAAGCTGTCATCGGCAAACAGAAGGTGCGAAATCAGCGGGCTATTCCTGCAAATCCTGACACCATGAAGCGCATTGCTTGCTACTGCTTGAGTCGAAAAACCCTCAGCACAAAATAAGAAGAAATACGGGCTCAATGGGTCGCCCTGACGGAGTCCCCTCGTAGGGATGATATGACCCCTGGGGTATCCGTTAATGAGAACCGAATAAGAGACAGAAGAAATACACATCATCACTAGCCGAATCCATCTCTGATCAAAACCCAGTTTCCCCATTATCCCTTCAAGAAAACCCCACTCCACCCGGTCATACGCTTTGCTCATATCCAATTGAAGTGCCATCAACGGGACTCTCCCAGAGGATTTAGTTTTCAGAAAATGTAAACATTCATACGCCACCAAGATGTTGTCAGTAATTTGGCGCCCCGGGATAAAAGCACTCTGACTTTCTGAAATCACACTACCAATAACTTTTTTGAGGCGATTAGCAATAGTTTTCGAAACAATTTTAGAAACCACATTACATAAACTTATAGGCCTAAAATCAGTAATTCTTACCGAATCCTTCTTTTTTGGCACCAAAGCAATGTGAGTGTGATTTACCTTCTCCAGTCGCCGTCCGTCATTGAAAAACTGTAGTGCTGCCGATATCACATCTCCACCTACATGACCCCAGAATTTCTGAGAAAATAGTGCCGGCATCCCGTCCTCGCCGGGCGCTTTCGTCGGGTGCATTTGCTTAAGAGCCAGTGCCACTTCATCAGCCACATACGGAACCGTAAGCCTTTGATTCATGGCATGAGTGACTACCCTTGGTACTGTAGCCAATACTTCCTCCATGCCCACCACACCCTCTGAAGAGCTAAAGGTGTAATCGAAAGCCTTGGATTTGTGAACTGTTGCTGGGATTGTGAATGTACCGTGGGTGATTCTTGGTGACCTAAATGACATTGCTAATGAATCTGAGAAATCGGGGTCATCGGAAGCAAGTCCAAACAGATGTGAAAAGTATGCAAAATGGATTCGAGATTGTCACTTGATCGATTTGGGTTTCAGAGGGCCCTCATATACTTGGTGCAACATGCAGGGAAGCCGTTTTTGTCAGGAACGATTGGACAGAGCTTTGGCGAATGATATGTGGACTTTGACATTTCCGGATGCGGTGCTTGTTCATCTTCCCCGTTTAGGATCTGACCACAACCCGATTGCTCTTCACATGTTTGGCGCTGATTCGGGTACCTTGACCTCGAGGCCATTTCGCTTTGAGGTGGCTCCTCCTCTATTAATGATTTTGTTAGCAGTGGTTGGAGTAGTGGCTTACCTATTCATGAATCCAATGCGATTATGGCCAGGAAGCTTGCAGATTGGAATATAACAACTTTTGGGAACCAGTTTCATCGCAAGAAGAGAGTGATAGCTCGTATTGCAGGGGTTCAACGGGTTCTGGCTAATTATTTTTCTGAAAGAATGTGGAACTTAGAGCAGCAGAAGATCCGTCTGAGCTGCAGAATATGGTTCTTGATTATTTTCTCAATTTATTCACTGAGGAACAGGTCCGTTTGCAGCCTCAAGAGGGTATCTTACATTCTTTCAGTACTCAGGACAGAGATGATCTCATGCAGCCCATCACTATTGAGGAAGTAAGGCAGGCTCTTTTCAGCATGAAGCCATTCAAGTCTCCGGGTAAGGATGGGTTTCAGGCTGGTTTCTACCAACGGTTTTGGCACATCACAGGTCGGATGATTCTAATCCGCTGCCGGAAATAGTTTCGGATGAAGAGAACGACGATCAGCCTGATCACAACCGTGAGGAAAATGCACAAGCGTCAACCAACATAAGGGTAGAGAGCAGAAATGCCTCTCGGGAAACGCACAGAGCTGACTCTCGGGATACGCACAGAGCTGAGACTACAACTAGATCTGAGACTACAGCTGATACTACTACAGTTACTACTGATACCACTACTAATACTATAGAAACTACAGATACTACTACAGGCGTAGCAACAAACCAAAAGGTTGCTTCTATTCTTTCCATTCGGAATCCTTTATATGAAACAACTCCTGATGGGAAATGAACAGGAAAAAATGATATAGGATTGAAGATAGAATAAAAATCAAGGAAAAAAAGCAGAAAAAAGGAGATCAAAGAAAGGAAGTAAACTATGTAGGGAAATAGGAATATAGACAGACAGACAGGTATTGTTACAACAGATAGTATTAGGATGGAACTAGGACAGATACATTTAGGATAGTTACGAATAACGGGTGGGGAAGGAAGATGAGGGTGAACTTCAATTCAATGGAGAAAGAAAAAGAAAGCACTCGATGATCAGTTCTCTACCGGGACAAAGAAGATGATCACCAGCAGAGATAACGGATAAAAATTCGAACCTTAGAGCATCCCTACTGTTAGAGAGAGTACGTGTCCTACTTCCTTTGAATAAACACAAACCAATCACGTAATCATCTATACATATGTAAGAATTTGAACATGATCCGATCTTCGAGAAGTAGTGTTATGATGCTTCCAGCCCCTTTTTCTTCTTTCGAGAGAAGAGGAGGGGTACCCGTCCCTGCAGTCTATCAACTACAGTCACTTCCGCTCCAATCGGATATTCTATCGATGAGTCTGAATTCCGCACCCTTAGTCTAACAACTAAGCATACTTCGTCACCTGAGTCTATCAACTCAGTATACTTAGCGTCACCTTTAGGGGGCTTGGTAAACCACATTTTGTATAGTGAAATGATCCATGAGCATAGGATAGACAGAAACGAAACTAGAATCACACCAGCAGGTACATAGTCGCTTAAGCTTAAGGTACGGAAGTCGCTTACAGCTTTGCTTATGGAACGGAGGAGCTTATACGATGCGTTTGGCAGTCAATCTGCGATGGATGACGATGACCTGTTTATTGCCGACGAAGAGACCGATGATGAAGATGGTCCGGAGAATGCAGAATGGCCTTGTGTCCCACTTTCACGAGATGTCAAGAAGAGAATCCGGAAACCATGGCGTCATGGAGTTATTGTTAAGGTTATGGGAAGTACAGTAGGGTACAATTACCTGTGCAATAGGGCATATCAACTATGGAAGCTTAAAGGGAGATATAAGGCTATTGACCTAGGGAATCGGTGGTATCTGTTCAAGTTCAAAAATCGGGATTGGACTCGCATCCACGGACCAAACTCTCCCTTCCCGGTGTGGTCATCTTTTCCTTTCCGTATAAAGATAATAAAGGGGGCTAGGCTAGAGAGAGTCAGGATTGAATCCATTCCAAAGAGTCTAGTAGTCTTCCTTGGGACATCTAATGAAAAGAACTTCATTTCACTGATTGCCGATAGAAAGTGATTGCTTCAACACTTTATGCTTTCGCGGGAAAGGGCTAAGTGGAAGGGCTTGAAAAGTGTGTGTGTAACTCTTCAGGATAGAAAGAATGCTTGTTGGTCCTATAAGGCACCGAAGGGGCTGCTGGACGGAGGGCTTTCTTAAAGATCAGAAGGGAAGCTGCCATGTTATTGATAAAATGGAAGAAAGAAGGCCCATAAGGAGGCATTACGAAGGAGGTACAGAAGGTATGCGAAGCAGTGCTGGGTTGCATCACTCTGGTTCAGAATGATTTGAGGAGAAAGGTCCTATGTTAAGCAACTAAGCAACTGTAGTACCATAATTTCACTCAGCTACACGCCCTACCGTTCCAGAATAAGAGCAACCAAAGGAAAGGATGATCATTAGAAAAAAAAAGAAGACTTCGAAACAGCGAGCTTTGCACCCTTCGCAGCAGCCTCATTTGCAGCAAGCTTTGGCAGCATCGTTTCTTTCCACGTGAGATGCAAGACTTTCATGGAGTTCCCTCTCTTTCTTTGGCAGACGGTTTGTGCCATGATGAACATGGTTTCATTGCACCATTTTCAAATCTTTATCTCCACGCTGGACGTGGTTTTCTTTGAACAAGCCTTGTTACTAAAGAAAGATACGAGGAGGTACGGAGGTCAATGAACTCTTCATTTTAAAGCCTAAGCCGGGCTAAGATGTCAAAGCGGTCATCTGCGGCAAAGGCTTATCAAGTAAATTGCCTATTTTGCAGTCTATCTCGCTAGTTCAAGCCATCTGATGGTCTTTGTACTACTTTTCCTTTCACATGCTCTTGGACGTCGGCCCTGATCTGCTGTCCAATCCACATACATTCATTCTACTCGTAAAGATGGCTTAGCTGGTTCTCTGCCCGCCTCTCCTTCTTTGTGAGCCTAAGCCTATGGTCTAATCTTTTATCTATTCCGTGGTCCAGTTACCTACTAAACTCAGCCCCTACCTCTACCGCTCCGTGGGGTAAGGCATTTTTCGACATTCTTAGACCTCTCATCCCTGTCGAGTAAGTAAACAACTTCTCTTCCTTAGGAGATGGCATCTAGTCAACTTAGTAAACTGAACTCACTGTAGAAGCCCTACCTTTGAAAGTCCAGTCTGCGTTGTCCCTTGTCCAAAGAGAGTGACGAATTCCAATCTAAAAAGGAAAATCAATATGATAGAATTCATATGTTACAGATGGCTCCCAAAAGTACTTCATAACTCTTCTCAAAGGAAGTGGTGCCCGCTATCTGATGAACGAAAGAACAGAGTTTCATGCTTGCTCGATCTCTTGCCTCTCAATACAAGGCAAGTAGTGGTAGACTGACCAGAACCTAAAACGTTCCCCATTCCCCGCCTTCCAGCATATTAATTCCCTTCTCAAGTACCTCATTCCCTTTGTTTATGCTCCTCTAAGTCTAATTGGAATTAGGCTTCACATTCAGAGCCGAGACCTAACCATCCCTAGACCGAGTCAATTCCATCCCATAGCTATAACCTAAGTATACTTTCCGTCACCAGCAGTCGTACAACTATGTCAACTTCTTCCCCAAAGCTTATAAGTGGGACAAAGATTTCTTTCTTCTATATAAGATATTTCTAACAACTAAGTCTCCAGAGTGACGCAACCCAGTATAATTCTTAACCAGAGCTTTATCTAGAAACTCAGCATACTAACGTCACCTTCATGACGCGATAAAGCCTCTAAGTCAAACCATCATCTCACGATAATGTATCATTCTGCACCTGAATTTAGCAATCCAGTCTTCTAACGCCTGCCACAAAAGCGCTACTGAAAGAGCCTAAGGCAGAATCCTATTGCTTAAGTGCCTTCCCCTAATGCTTTCTTGAGGACGGAAACATAAGCTCTTATTTGATGGAGCCATACCATAGAGCTCTCAATCGGTAAGACATAAGGCGTAAACTACCCTCTGACGATTCGAACCTCCATAAACCAATCCATAAGATCGCCTAACTAACCTGAATGCGATCTCCTCTGGCTGGACAAAGGGATGAGCTCATAATACTGCTCACTCAATGAAAGGCTAACCACTCCGACAGCAGAGTACAGGTGAGCACGGGACCCACTTTTCACTTGACTTTCCTTTACGACCACCAGGCGCATTCCTGGGAACATTCCCTATACATGAACCAAGAATTCAAAGGTAGAATTACCTGGAACTAACCACCAAAACAAGAGAATCAATGGCGATGGGGGAAACCATTCGAACCTATAGAACCCAATCCTAAATAGGGCTTCTCAAAACGGACTGATCAAACAAAAGGAGGGCTGAGGCTTTCTATTACCTATAACCCAAAAAATGCACCAAGAATGAAAAGGGAATCGACCCTCCTGTAGTCTAAAAACTACCGCTCATTATATTCCTCGGACGGATGAACTAACACTACAAAGGATTGATGAGCCATTCCTATGACTAGCCCTTGCTTCGGTATCTTTCTTACCTGAGCATCCATCCACTTACGTAACCAAAGCCTCTTTCTTTGTTCGACCCAGGTGCCGTCAAGGGTACAGTATCACATCTTGAACCAGAATTGCCGCAATTCAGTATACTTTCCTAAACCCTAAAGAATCGTACAACTACTAACAGCCGAGACCTAACCGTCCCTTATGTCGTACAACTCATCTTCATTCTTGCATAAGAGAGGATCCATCTTTCTCCATTTCGAATAAGAGAAGAAAGCAAGATGAAGGATTTGCTCACTCAATCTCTCGTTCTTTCTTTCATAAGATAAAAAGAAGGCTAACTCTTTCTTAATTGAATAGCAGAAGGACTTCGTGCCATCTATCAAACTTTGTAATTCATGATAAAGAATCTAGGCTTAGCCTTAGCTAGCTTGAAACTACCCCATTTTATTTGGGCTATCCCTATTCAGTGACTTTTATTGCTACCTTTGCCAATCGGCTAACCTAACAACAATCCCCCTCGGTTCTAGCGCACCGAGCTCTTTTCTTTCTTCAACTTCGTTGCCTTCTGTCAGCATAGCAAGGCAAGGAAGCACACCCACATCTTTCTTATAAAGCTCGGGCTAAAGCTTTTATTCAGTAGCAGAAGCGAAAGCGGAAGAGGAACAAGTCCATAAGCAAAGCTGTAAGCGACTTCCGAACCATAAGCTTCTAAGTAAGCTACGTTCCATAAGCTTCACCTTCCGTTCCTGACACTATCTACTAAGCTCCTCCGTACCTTTCTTTGACAACAGTACTAATTCCCTAATGTTGAAAGGCATGGAAGGTTTAGAATGAGATGAGTTGATAGACTCAGGAATCAAGAGAAATACAGTTTGATTGAACAGGCTGAGTGAGGGAAGAAATGGAGCTATTCTATACTTATCTATACTTGGGACTGGGGAAAGTCAGTCAAGTCGCTTAATTGTGCCACTTAGTCAAGACTTAGGCGCCGTAAGGTGGAGAGCATAGCTTTGGGCTTCTTAGGAAAGAAGGAATCATTTCTATAGTAAGTAGGTCTAAGTAACTCTTGGAGTTGAAATGAAACTAGTAGTGCTGAGGATGGGATTCACCTTCCAAAGCCTATTCAAGAGCTCCGAGAGTGAAAAGTATGATTAGGAAGCGTGGCTATCCAGATCATGTACCTCCTATCACTATTAGGAGGACAGCTGAAAGGCGATCTTGCATTCTTGCACTGTTATTGGGGAAAACATACATATGCCGTATGCGGCTGCTTTCTTAGGTGATGATGTATCTAACAAGCCTCTGACTATTTTCAACATATTTCAGTCAAGATCACAAGTGCCTATGAGAAAGGAAGTGAAAAGCTCATGTTTGAGTTTTTAGAGCGCCTCGCTGTGGTAGCATCTAAAACCAAAATACAAACTATTTACTTGAATAACTTATTACAATTCGATGGTCTTCTCTTGATAAAATATTACGTCACACACGGGTCTAATCATACCCTCAAACCCATCATGAGAAAGCTGTCTCTTTATGATATGAATTAAGTCTTTATAGAGATAAGAAAGGCTCTTATTCCGTAGTAAGGTATTCTCTGACTCTTCTTCCTAGCAATCTAGAAAGATTGGCTCAAACTATTTGCCCTTAGGTAGGGTTTAGAAAAAAAGCTTCTTTAGCGGGTTCAAACTTTATGCGCTGCAGGATGAGGCTTTTTTCTGAAGAGAGGCAACCTTACTAGTCAAGTGCTAAGCAAGCTAGGACCCTATTCGATGAAGAAAAGAGACTTTAGTAAAGTGGCTCAGGTATAGAGAGTTACCTACCTCCTTAAAAGAGTACAAATGAAGAGTCGGTGCAGAGTGAGACTCTGGGGCGGCCTAAGGACGATATACGAACTAATGCACTGAGGAATGTAAGGCGAAGGTCGCTTAGCGACCGAGGGATTGAGATTTGAAGTGAAGTGGGCGAATGACTGAAGAAAATAATGGAATATGGCAAATGATCAAGCAGAGAAGGAGCCTTTTACAGCATTCTAGCTAGCTTTTGGGAAAGCCCTAGTAATATTCCAGGTAGGTTAACAGAATCTATTGACTCAGTAAAGAATGTATATGATCGACTGAGGCTCTTTTCCTATTCTACCATATGACAGAAGAAAGCTTTGACTTCGGATTAATCAAAGAAATGAAAGAAAAAGTCAGAATGAAAGACGCTTATGACCGATGTTGCTGCTAGACTTAGCCTTAGGATCAGCTAGTACTTTACTAGAAAGAAGATAATAACACAAGCAAGAAAAGAAGAAAGAAATAACATCACACGCAAGCAGAAGAATCGGCTTGTTCTCACAGGCAAAGGATATTGTAAGTGGAGAATCAAAGCAAAGATTGAGATCGAAGAATTTGACTTATTTATGTAGCACCGCGGTTTTCCATTTCTGTCCTAACTAAGACCCTTTCAATGGGTTCTCTATTTATGCATAAAAAGAAAAGGGACATGATAGAAAGAGGGAATGCAAATCAGGAAGTTGTTGACAAGGAAACTAGAGGAACTGGAAGGCAGACACGTCCAATTGTGCATGAAAATAATCATGCAGCCCGTAGTGATATTGTGGGCTTAAGGGCTGGGTTTCAAGATGCAAGCGGGAAGGGCTTGAGAGATAGTGGGGATGGGCCAAGTGAAGCCAGGCCCAATGGGAAAGAAAAAAAGAAGATCCAAAATTGGATAGCTGGTGTTGATCGTGGCACTAAGGCTTACACAAGAGGAGGGGCCCATGGTGGGAGGGGTTCATCTTCTCGTGGAGGTAGGATGTATAAGGGGGTAGCTCTTTTACGCAGTGAACCTCTCGCTCAAATTCAGAATGCCTCCAATGGTAGAACTCCGGATATGGGGAGTGGTGAAGCTCTTGCCCCGACTCCGAACAAGTCCCCTGAGGCTGAGTCGGTGAATACTAGTTGAATTGAGAAGAAGCATTTTAGCCAACTCGAGGCTACAACCTATCTATATTCAAAAATAGCTGCTCAAATGAGGCGTAACCTACCCTATTTTAACATCCAAACTAATTGATTTTATCCTATACATACCATATATGAATGGGAAGACTCTCTCTACGCCGTACCAAAAAAGAAATCCTATTATGGATGCGTCGAATTCTGTTAGTGATTCAATTTAGACTTTACCGTGGTATTTCATGCTTGGTTGGCTCAAGACTCTTAACCATAAGAATAAGATAGAAGATTTTTGATCATGAATTAGAGAAAAAGAGTGACTTTGCCTAATCGTTCTTCTATTCTTTAGAAAGTATTCTCACCTAAGGCAATGAAATTGAGTCAATCAGGGATAGAGAGTGGACTGGCTACAGGGCTAGCTCTTCAAAAAAGTAGTGCTCCTTGAATTTAGGCCTTCTTTGCTTCTTTCTAGCTCTTCCGTTCTTTCTGCTAGCCCAGAAGCAGAGGATTCTGTCAAGAACAACTATTCCTGAGTTGAGTGAACCCAGAAAGAGTCAAGTTAATGTAAGCCCTAGAGTCTATCAGAGTTTGACCGATCCTTGTTACTGGTTATGTGCATAATCATACTAAGTATCTCCTCGCCCGCTATGACGAAGGAAGGATATGAGGCATCTGGCAAAAGGATTAGTAATATTCAATATAAACTCTGTCTCTCTCGAAATCTGGCACGCCTGGTTTAGTCTCCATTCTGGCTATTAGACCAAAGATCTGATCTCGGGAACAAGGGCTTCAATAACAAACCGATTGATTCTGTAATACTAGAACACCTATCATAATCATAGCATAGTTTCTAAAGTAAGTAGACGAATTTTCCGCTTGGATTGTAGGGATAAGCACCTTCCTCTAGTCTTTTTTTCTTGTTCAACTTGAAGCTTATATATAAAGAATCCTTATTCCAGTCTTATTGACTATGGTCGAAGAAATATATACAGGTTCGCCCCGCTCAACCAAAACCTTTATGATGACAGGATTAGACCGCTTCTGACTCTTATAGCACCAACTCTAGTTTTGTTCCTGGCAAATCTATACGTTAGGACGGAAGTTTCCCAGTAGGCTGACGGTGGTCCAATTTGGCAAGTAGAGTGATCCGATCCTACCTGGCTACAAGCAAAAGCCGTTAACGTTCAAAAATCTCTTATTATAGCAAGTGGCGGGAAAACCCCCATAGCTCCTTTGTCTATCGAAAAAGTCATTTATACCTTACTTTTTCTAAAGTCGCTGTTGAGTTCTTTCTTTGCTTTGTTTCTCTGCTAGCTGGAGTTTGCGCTAGTATTCGGTACGTATCTTGCTCAATGGGTTCAGCACTAGAACCATATTAAGGGGAACGGAACTACCACTTATAGTTATGGGAGGAATAGGAATGCGGAATGCAAAATGGGATAGACTGGGGCCTTTTCAAATCACACTGGGGGAGCACACTTTCCAGGGGACTTAGACTAGGGATATTTCTTTCCCTGATGGAAAATGAGAATCATAAGCCAGTTAAGAAGGCGCGACAGCGGGTTGGGAAGTAGTACGTCTGGTTCACCTTATCCGCAGATGTAGGGAGGCTTTAGCTTGAGTTGTTACCCGAACTGCCTTACCAAAGCGACTCCTCTTTCTTGATGTAAGATAGGTCTTGATCCACTCCTCTAAAAGCTCTTTATATTCGTAGATCCTTCCTTGATTCCTTTGCTTTTGGGCGATGATTCCTTAATTGAATGTACTATTCAATCAACCAAGTTCCCGAGGCCGGTGTCCATATTCACTTGTCCTTCAAACCTTCCATTGTCAATCCTGTTCTCGATGGGAAAGCTTTACCCTAAGTGGCCAGGCTCTGATATGATTACTCTTCGCGACTCTGAACGAATGCTCTATTCAATCATACATATACGAAGTGTGCCGCGAGTCACCTTATAGAAATAGAAAGAACTACTAATAATTATTGCTAGCAGATTTTCAAGAACATAGACTTTAGTTGAATTCGCTAACGAAGCTAGTTACAGAGTCGGGCGGCTCAAGTCAACGCTTCTCAGGAGATCCATTTGATTTCCTGAATATCAAAAGTAGGATTACGCTTACTCTACCATCTCAATCTTATATCTGCTTTGTTCTCTTCTTGTAGGCTTGTCCTTTTGACATGAGATTAAGGCTCTCCCACCTAGAAGAAATGAGGGAGAGTGCGTTAACTTACTATCTCTATCTATGTAATGATTGTTATCCATTTCTGAATTGAAGTGAAGCCATCTTGCTAAGGATGAGTGAGGAAAGCAATTTCAAAACCATTTTTTGAGTCCGGTTACGATATGCCCAAGGAAGGGACGAGCTAAGTAAGGCAATGAAATTGTGTGAGAAAAAGAGATCTTAGATTCCCACTCAGCATCTATCTAATCTAGTGAAGTAGATTCCCATTCCCGGTGAATAGAAGAGTTCGCTACAGTCGAGTAGCTTCCGCATCTTGGCTCTCCGACTCACTTTCTGTGCCTCGACCCATCGAAAGTCCAAACAGATGGATCCTCTGTGATGCCCAGGTGCTTAGATGGTCTTATTCTGTTAAAGCATTTGAAACTGGATAGTCTCCTATCAAGCAAAGCATTCCTTGTTCAAGTGTTAACTTCTTTTTTCTTGTGTTGAGATTTCATTTATGTTCTGCAGATGCTTCTGTGGTCACTTTCGAGAGAGGGCATTGACTTGGGAGGACTAGCATTCAAAGAAGGCCAAAGGGCTTTCTCGCTGCTACTATTCCTAGTGTGGAAGCTTAGCTTACTAAAGAAGTAATTTATCATAAGCATGGCTTTGTCGGGTACTATGAACTAGTTGAGCCTTTTCTATTGGACTTGCTTTCTTTCCTCTTTCAAACTTTACAATCTGCCTTTTACGAGATCGACTTTTACGAGATCGAGGCGTCAAAGCGAGGGCAGCAAGGGCTGTTCGCTGACCAATGCGCTTTAAGGGTCCTGGTCCTCTCTTACCAGAGATTGAAAGAGCTGCTTCTTTCTATTTATAAATGTAGCATGAGCGCTTCTTTTCCATTCCCGTCCGGAGGTGCTAACAAGCAACTCGTCCTTACACGGGATGCTAGCAAACAAATAGATAGGCAGTAGACTAAGGAATGAAGGGAAGACCTTTTGAATTCCTTTTCTGGTACATTCACCCCTGCTGCAGCATCTGATGCCTGTCTCGGTTCGGTTAGCGAAGCTGGTGTGTAGTGACTCGTTGGGGCTCTGGGCGATCTGAGTGGGGCATTCCACATGGGAGGAAGGGGAAGTTTGCCTGGTCGATCTATCTACTCCAGCTTTAATCGTAGTTTTCTCTTATGAGGAAGGGCGGACGAAGCCACTTTGACAAACAGGAACCAGCCAAGTCAAAAAGGTGATGGGAAATTTCCAATTAGATCGAGATTATTCTTTCTTGTTATGGATAGAGGTTAGCTTTGCCAGCTGTAACCGATGCCACAAAGGTTTGAAAACGGAGATTCCTTGATGCCGTTCGCTTGACGTGAGGTCATTCCTTTCAACTAGCCTATACCCTAAGAGGTGGATCAAATGGTGCCTAGCCGGAAGCCTGTCTGTCTCACCTTATGACTCGAGTCAAAAGAGATCGGATCCCGATTCAATACTTCCGAGATTTAGGGCTTGTTCTTCGCTGAGAGCTTCTTCACTCAATTACCAAGATTCAATCGACTTTCTTTTTTCCGCTCGCTGCCCGATGCCTTCTTTATTAAAGCCCTGCTATACGTGCAAGGATAGGTGGAAGGCACATGCTTCTCTTTACGACGTAAGGGCAAATTTGCATTTTCAAATTCAATACTACTTCCTATGGCGTAAAGTCAAAGCATTTCGGCTATTACATCTATGGGTCAACGACTTTCACTTTCTGGAGTCTCTTAAAGAGGGGATCGAAGCAAGGTCCAATCCCATTATTCTAAATTATTATAATACAATCATCTCACAGATGAAGAAGTGAGCAAGCCTTTCTCCAATAGATTCTAACAGCGCAGACTAGGCATCTTTATCTGATTTCAATTTCTATATTTAGTAAAGCCCCTTGTTTCAAGGCTAGGGCTTACCCAGGAACATGGTTGAATTGCCATTTTCATTTAGCAGCATTTGGCCGTAGAATCAAATATTGACGGTGACTGACCACTAGATCTGTCGATCGAGACCTTGGTCTTCCTGCAGTACTATAGGCGGCTTTTGACTCTCTCTCTATGGGCTTCGGGCTAAGGCCCTAGATCCTCCACTAAATCCTCCAACGGTGAGACTGAGTTTTTGACTTTCTCTTAAGACTACAGATGTACGTAAAGTAGAGGTCCCTCAATTCAACTATCTCTTAATACTTTTATGGGTGACCAAGACATAGACTAAGATTCCTTTGTATCCGGATACCTCGCTTATTAGGGATCGATGCTTCGCCTCATCCGTGCTCATTGGAAACCGTGACTCTTCAATAGATTCATCTTAACTTAAGAAAAGTGTTTCTGTTTGCCTTCCCGTCTTTTCTCAGCGGATCAGCCACATAGTCCGAAGTAAGGTTAGTGACGGGAACGTAGCTATCTTTTGGTCAGGTTTCTGGGGGTTGGTTCCTCTACTAGAATAGGTTCAGAACGCCTCACTTCTCTGACTTTCGGTGCTGATCTTCAATCATAAGATGGTCACCCGCCCTAAGCAACATCGGTTCACCATAGATATCTCGAGAACTTCTCTTCTTGACTAGAATAGCGCTCTTCCTTCCTTTGGTGATGAAGTTGGGCCGTCTTTATTATGTCAATTCTGGGTCAACCATATTCCCATCCTCGGCTTTCATCCTCAGAGACTTTCCAACCTTTTCGGTAGGAAGGATCACTACAACTTTACTCAGGTCGGGCACTACCCAATGATCAAGTACCAGTTACAGTACAGGATACCACAACTAATTTACGACTCCTCCATCGAGCAATGCAACTCGAGATGGAACATGTATTATTTCATTCAAAATGGCTATTCTAAAAATATGATATGAACAGTCTTTTCTCATGAAAAATGCAACTTTGAAATTGCGTAGGTGATGGCAGAAAATCTTCAAACGGTGGTGTGATCCACACGAGAAGATACAAAAAGGCTGTCATTGGGTGGAGAATTTCCATCCTCTCGTTCGCTACCGCTCCGTGGGGTCATAATTACGCCATTGGCCCAGTTGGAGTTCTGACTATAGCAGCAATCTATCTCATACTCATATTGGGGAGAAGTGTACCGCTGTTGATTGATCTCTACTTTACTAGCTTCTAAGACTAAATGGATTCATTACCTTCGTCTTTAGACAGAAGCTAGTTTTAGAGCCTTACTCTCTGGGCTTCGTTGAGCACTTATCTTCTACCTTAAATAGCGGATATTCCTCCAGTTCGAAAGAAGAGTTTGTATGGGCTTTCACTAGGAGCACTTGCTATTGGTCTTAGGAGAATGAGCTTTTGCAAATGAAACTTTCTCAAAACAAATTTGATATTCCACTCCGCTACTAAAATAGACTTGTAAGGCTATGCGTGGAGTCTTTGAACATTTCGATGTTGATCCCTACCTAGGTAAACTTGCGTTGTATATGTGGACTCAATCAACTTGTACCTTCTTAGTTCATTTCATCATGGAATCAATCCCGAGTTGGGGAATAGAGAGAAGTAATAGCAGCTACTTGGCTTGCCTTAAGGCAGAAATGGAAAGGAGGTTGACGAAGGTCAGAGTTACGAATGAAAGAAGGCAACGAAGTTGGACTAGGGGGAGTTGTAGAAGAGGGATCTATAGACGTGCTAACGAAATAAGGAAAACCAAGGAAGTCCCAAGTGACGACCAGCGGTGCTTTCGAAGAGGCTTGGCTTCTTTTTCTGAAATTCTCCTTATTTTGAGAGCCATCAGATTACATCCATCCCCATTTAGGACAAAAAAAAAGGATACCTTATTGAATGCAAGACAGGGATTATAGATATAGACTCCTCGTAAGATTGAAAGACGAAAGTGGGCAGCGGGTTCACTCTGATCTGATAGATAAGGTTATAACCACCAAGAAGAGAAGTAAGGAATTCAGCAAAGGAATCTATCTTTCTTTTCCTAGTTCAACAATGCTTCAATATATCCATTGAATGAAGGAAGGTGAGTTTATTTAGTGACTGATCTCTTTCAGAGCCTATATACATCTATATACATACTGAAAGGAGAGGTACGATGGAGCAAAAGATTTCTTTCATCCCGTATTTGTCCACTGAGATTTGAATTTACCCTACCTATAGGACCTATAGTTAGTGTACCTATGATATGAAGAGGAAAGGGAGCTTTTAGGCGGCTATAAAGCTGAGAATCCGAAGAAATCATGAGACGAGAAAATCTTAGCCATCCTAGCTCTGGCTATTATGATTTTGGGTATAACATAGAACTCGTTTCGCTCTATTCCATGGTTCAGAAATTTGAACTGGAAGTTGTGGGTATGGTAAAATACTCTATTGGTGACTACCAGAACGACGGCTCCTAGGCTGTTTAAATGATGCACAATCCATCCCGTTCCATACCCAGGCTGCCATCTATCCCAGTTTCTAGGATCCCAGTAAGAGTGGTAGTGTACGATACCAAAACTCTTCCACGTCAACTTGCCACTAGTAAATGCAAAAGGTCCCCAGACGGGGGATAAGCAGTGATTAGTGATTCATTGCATATGTGAGGTAGTAGGTCACGTACCTTTGTTCCAGATCAATGAATGCGGAATAAATAGAAATATAGGCGGATTCCGATTCGTTACAGCTTGCTTATCCACTCACCATACCATCGGGATCCGAGGATTGCTTGAGTCACTGATTCTCTCAGTTTGAACTAATCACTCATCAAAAAAGTAATGTAGAGATATCATAGGGTAAAAGCTGCACTCCAATCGCGTCCAACAGAAGTTACGCTTCACGTTGACGAATGGCACCTAAGGATCCCTTTAGTAAGCTGGTCTTTCCGATCAGGCCTAAACACGAAGGCTGGAGGATAAAGGAGATCCAACACCGTAACAGAGAAATCTATTTTTGCACGTATATACCACTTCTCGTACTCTAACGCAGAATGCATCCAATGGTAAACCAGAGAATGCTCTGTGAAGAATATCGTGCGTGTCATCATCTAACTGATGACTGAGATCTGATGCCATGCGCTGCATGAAGTCCCAATCTGGATTACACGAGTCGAGAAGCATTTGCCTAACCATACCCATCTGATAAGGTGAAATCCTGGAGCGAACCGTCTTGAGTGGTCCGAGGTTGAAGCGTTGGGCTCTTCGGTTGAGGGAAAGGCGAAGAGGAGACGCTATCGGGAGTTATCTCTCGCAGCGATACCTGTCGCCAATCCACCGTTGGTTGATGACAGTATTACGTCGAATACCAATGGATGGAAATATCAGACAGGTCCGATCAAGAAGTTGGCTGGCAGGATGCAGTGCTACTCGTTTGAAATCAGCTACGGATAGATTTCCCGTGCTGTTTCAGCAACTCGTGTTAGGGCGCATCTTCTCACCAAAGGTAGTTATTAACGTGGTACAATCCATGAAAATAACGACTTGCGAAGTGGTTTCCTCGCCGTCGAAAGGCGGCCCCGTATGTGATCGGGTCGGTCAACCACTTGCTGACCTCTCCTCTTGGCCACTCTTCGCGCTCTCGCACCTTTAGTGTAGGCGTGTGCTGAGCAAGAGTATCCTGGGCGCATTTTCCGGGATTATGCTATCCTCGGTGATGATGTGGTCATCGCGGACAGTAAAGTGGCCGCTCGTTATGAGAGCTCACTATCCAGGAAGTCAAGATATCAAAACATAAGAGTCTTGTTTCCAAATCTGGAGCTCTAGAGTTCGCCAAAAGGTTCTACGTGAAGGGAGTATCAAAAGAATTATCGCCTATATCAATAAAAAATCTTTTGAACTCTCATCACCACCTTGGACTCATGGCAGTCCTTGGTACGTATCCTATAAAGCGGTTTTCAACCCTTTGCTTTGATGGATCCATGGTGTTTCACGTAAAGCCCTTTCGCGGCTCTTACACTCCCGCTCTCCTCGACTTGAGAGGGTGTGTGGTCAGAAACGTCTATCTGGCTTACCATTTGAATGTAGGTAGAGGCTTCCCATTAAACCCCTACTTGCGGGGAATCTTATTTGAGGTTCTTCGTAAGGATCGATCATTATTACCCAATGAAGGAGGGTGATAATGGTGAAATCCTGGAGCGAACCGTCTTGAGTGGTTGCGTTACGTCAAGTGGTCTAATCTCACTTAGTCTACGAGATCGACTTATTTATCAATAGAAATTGTTGCGATGGCTCGTATCCTTTTTGTTGATGTCGCCCACGGCCTCCCTAGATGTCATGTTTGAGGCTCCAGTTGTGCAAAACACCTGGAAGTACCATCGTCGGGATCCTTCGTTTCGGGCTAATGTGGCGTCTCTATGATCTGGTATCTCAGCATGGGCTTGAGCCGAGTGTGAAGGCGCTTGGCGAAGGCCGCTCAGGTGAACACATAACCTGGGTTTGGGTTCATGGCAGGATCTCTGGTACTCAGTTTCTCGTGAGTTAGGTTTGATCCGTTTTTATGAAATGGAAGATCTGGTTTATAGAAATGGGAATAGATGGTGGATCAATTGCTGAAGGTTGATCCTGTGCTTACTTACTAAAAAATATCTATTTGAAATCGCAACGATAGAAATATCTTATATAGAAGAAATCAATCTTTGTCCCTTGGTTCGAATCCTGTCACCTTGATGTGATGTCAAAAAGAAAGAATGCCTCAACTGGATAAATTCACTTCTTTTTCTCTGGTTATGCCTTTTCTTCTCTTTTTCTACGGACATAAAATCCGTCTTCCATTTTGTCTCGAGGAGAGACTTTATTTGCTATATCTTACTTCTAATTTCGTGTAACTTGTTACTTTATCAAAGTGGTTTTTTTCTTTTTCTTGATCGTAAGATCAGGATATTTTCTCTATTTATTTTCTCTATTATGGTTGCTACCAAATTGATCATCAGAGCTTTATGCTCGGGGTGTTGCCCTCGGAAAGGGCTCTTTTGGAGACTTATATGATATGAGTCGTCCGGAGCAAGACCCTGATTGCTTTTGTGCATCAACGGCTCCGGGCGGTCTCTAACCCCGATGCCTACGACGCCTTAGTGCGTTCGTTTCTGAATGAGGAAATGTGCTCCTCGACTCGGGAGCTGATTTCTCTATGCGAGACTTTTCTATGGTCGGTCGGATCTCAGGTATTTTCTCAAACCGGCCGACCTGGAATTCATTATCCATGTCTGTCTCGAGAGGCTATAAGTCCCCCATTCTGCCCTCTCGGGAATCTTAACCTCCCTGTTAACCCATGGAACGGAGTCTCCGTTCTATCGGGAGGTTCTGGAAACCCAAGCTAGCCATTGCATCGGCGCATAAATTGCCTTCACGCAAGACATGGACAATCTGAATGGAACTGAAAGTGGCCATTAGATATCTGATATCGCTGATAATAGTGCCAAAGGGATGGAATGAAACATCCCCTGACTCACTCAATGTTATGAACTGCAATGGCGGAATCCTACTCAAGAATAATGGATTTGTAGCCATTTTTTGCAGCCAGCTGCTACCCTTTTCTAATAGCCCAAAGCTCAGCCTAAAGCACCGACCCCGGGCCGATCAAATCATAGAAACCACATATAAATCTGCGCAAAAATCATCTCTGAAGATACCTCCAGCAGCTGCTTTATCTTTCTGCATATCATACGCACATTCTCGCAAAGAGACCGCGAGATCGCAAGGCCGTAGTCGGATCTAAAGGTATAGGGACCCCAATCTCTCTTCCTGCATCCATGAGGATCTCTTCATCATAGTACTCCAACTGCAGAGACGGAAACTTGCCCCACACCGCTGACCAGGGAAGACCGGCGTCATGGGGACGGAAGTTGGGCTTCCACTTCTGCACTGTCAGAACATTCCCAAAGATTTTCCACGGACCCCCGGCAATCACCGTGTCCGCATCTCCTGCTCGAAAAAACCGAAAACTGAAATAAGCATGACCAATGTCCAGACCGTCTATATTCGACACCGTCCATAGTTTCTTCAATTGATTAGAAAGAGTGGCATAACCCACAACTCTACCCAATACTTTCACAATCACAGCATTCATTCTTCCAATAGCTTCGGAGTTGCCGTAATTTCCCACGGGAAAGTGGAACGTGTGGGATTAAAGGATCGAGAGCTTGTCCCTCTTCTGAATCCTCTGACATCTCAGTCTCAATGAAATCCTCCGTAGATAGAGCCGCATTCGCACCCATAAGTGTATGCTTAAAGGAAACTTTGGCAGCCCCCGCCCGCCGCCTGCCCTTGATCCACGACAGGAGTTTACGGTACTTGCGACCCCTCATCGTGGTCATTGACTCCGTCACCCGAACCCCCATTTCCACTTCAGCTAAGGGGGGGGCAGGAAGAAGAAGGACATGATCTTTTTTATTCTTCTTGTTTCGTTCCATATGATCTCTTTCCTCAGTAGAGAGCTCGCCGGCGTTTTATTCCCCGGATTTCCCTTTTTATGATCCTGCGTATGATCCACCATTTTATGAAGAAAGAAAGGATTGTGATTGTTACGAGTATACTGACTCTGGTTTAGCAGAAAATTCAGTAGATATATGATTGAATGAGGCCATAGATTCAGGTGAAAAATTATGCCGGGTTGTACGACTCAGGGTCGGAGTAGAATGATCAGAGTTTATAGACCCACGGAGCGGTAATACGAATTCCGTTTCTTACTTCTTGTTACCACCTGTTTGATGCTACCGGTGATGCTACTTGCTACTCCTATTAGAAGCTAGTAAAGTACTGATTCTCCTACCTTTTACTACTCTAGTAATTCAATCCCTCATGTTGCAAGGGAAGGTAGGAACAAGGGAGACCCTGAGGAAAAGAAGAATACTGGATCGATAGATTCTGGTTTAGAAGTTGGAAGAGTCAGCGATCTAAGCCCTTCTCAAATCAAAAATGGTCCAGTCTGCTTTTCCCTACAATCGAGCTATTTCAGAGCCTAAGCCCCTAATGAATGCCTTACCTCCACTTTACACAAACTCACTCTCTCATTCCAACTAAGCTAAGATTTCACTATTTGTCTACTAAATACATGGAATCAGTCATTCAAAGTCTTATCGATTGGATCAAGAGCTTACTTCTTTAAAGTAACTTCTAATAAATGATCCAGTAGATTACTAACATATCTCAATACATATAAATAATTAATAAGGGAAAAGGCATGACTATGGAAGGTAACTTGCTAACTAAACCAAGTAGACGGGCACGATAATGGCTGCTATCTGCGGCTAACACTCACAGGGGTAACAACTTCTTATCTGTTTATACAAGCAAGCAAATGAACTTTTTAAGGATATGAAGTCTTAGGCTGAAGTCTTCCTTCTGCTTTGCTTCTTCTATTCTTTCTCTTTGCCACTTGGTGGGCTTTATTTCCAAGGCTGATGTCTAAGGAAGAATGGAGACCGCTGTCATATTCTAATCTCGTTGGATAGCCTCTTTGAGATTGAGAGCTCTTCCTTTCCATGGCTGGCATTGAGAAGACAGGTCGGTCCCTTTCAATCAAATCAAAAGCCCGAAACGAGACTCAGTAGCTGGTCAAATCTTGTATCATTTCCTCTTTTGGTAGAACGAGTAAGAAGGCCCAGATGTTGCACCTGGTCTTTCTTTAGAGAAAGAGTTAGCCTAAGAGAGTTTGGTTCTAGAGTGTAGTAATTCAATCTCTTTTTCGTAAGATCGTAAAACCTTGCTTCGTTCGTACCTTCTCCAACTCATTCTTCATTGCCTTCCTTTCCGATTCCAGCTTTATGAAGGAGTAGCGGCCTCTGGGAAAATTTGACCTATAGCTATAACCTAGAGAGCTTAAATTGAAGATAGCTCGGGCGGCCTCTTCGGAAAGAGGATTGACTTTCCTTAGCACACGAAGCACCTTAGCGCTTCGGGACTACTTCTTTAGAGTCAGACCTTCTTCACGTACAAGACTTATAGATAGATAGTTTAAGAACTGAAATTTGAGTGTACTAGATCGAGAGGGAGAGAAGAGTGGGACGATGGAATAGAATCTCTCGACTGCTCCCATTCATATAATCGTATAGCAATTCTACATCATCAGACTCTACTTTGTAACATTTCAACCGATTGTGGTGCTTTCCTCATGCTGAGACATAGGTGAATGGGTCCGAAGGGACAACGAAATGAGCTTTCCTTGCTCTGGATGACGTGTTAACGATGGGCGACGAGTGAGTTTACGAAGTAGAATTGACTCTGGAACGATTCAAACCATAATATTTCATTTAATGATACTATAGGCAAGATGTAATGTAGTGGGGTGGGGGTACAAAAAGAATCCTTTTCTTTACAGTCGTATCTACTGTGATAAGAAAGCGTTCTTAGTTCAGTTCGGTAGAACGCGGGTCTCCAAAACCCGATGTCGTAGGTTCAAATCCTACAGAGCGCGATTCCCCTCTTGTCTTGGCATCTCTCTCCCACGCCCTTTTAGCTAGAGCATCCTTTCCCATCTTAAGATAGCCAAAGTCAAAAAGATGTGAATAAGTAGTCTCTACGAGTAGTGAGATGAAAGGAAGGACCTCTATAAGCCTGGTCTGGTAAAGGCTTCTCGCTCCTAGCTAATTACTGGGTTGTCAGGAAAGTGGCTTACACGTTAGATGACACTTAGAGAAGCATTATGGGTTTAGTGTAACGAGGAAAGAAATCCTGGTTGTTGGATCTATAGCTATATGCTTACCCAATTCAAATTGAGATTTTCTTTTTCAATTACAAGAGGGAGGCTCTACTAATGGAAGTCAAAGGTCTTGCTCATTTCGTAAACAGGAAATTCAATTGGCTTAGTCGTCAGACGTTAGTGTGAAAATAACTTAGTTGATAGATGAAAGGGCAAAACGAGGGGACGACCCCCACTTGTCCTTAGCACTACTAGCATCTTGCTTCTTTACTAAGATCAGAAATCTAATTCCTTAAGCAAAGGGCTCCCATGCATTGATGTATGACCGTCCTGTAGTTGTTCCAAGTGCACCTACTTATGAATATGAATAGGAAGGACCACTTCTTTTTGAGTCCTTTTCCATGCTCTCCAACTAAGTCAGTTGTATTTCCTAACTATTCTTAACCAGACTAGACTATTCTTATAGTATGAAATGAATAAAGAAAGACTGAAACTCAGAGTCGAGATAAGAAAGGATCCTTAAACATCGAAGTGAGGCTCTCACTCCTCTCGTTGCACTCGAGCGGCTCTCAATCGTTAGGCACCGGAGCTCCATCCTTAAGCCCCTTTTAGTCGAGTGACTCCCCACCAATGTATACTCTACTCACTTCGTTCGTACCCTAACAACCAACTCCGTTGCCTTGACTTTGATCCTGATCTCTCTATTAACCTTGGGAGCAGCTTGACTCCGAGCACACGTAGAATCAGTGGTAGATAGATAAGCAGAGTGGAATGGAGGATAGGTCTGTGGAGAGTGAAATGAAAGGGCAGATAGGTAGAGGCTGAGTAAGGATGGCTTTCTGGACTGATAATTGGCTTACTAGGGTTCCCCTTATGAATGAAGGAATAAGAGAACTTTTATAAGCATGAAAATAATTGAAAGGGGCAGAACTACTTGAAGACTAGATATAGTGGAATGTATGAAAAGTGATGGGAATTCTCCCTCAACGGATGATTTCAATAGTACTTATAACACCTATTTACACTAATCCAGCTCTTCTGGATCAAAGAATTTGTGCATTTTCTCTAAAGGACTTTATCTAGTACTACTATGAAATCGGTTTATCAATTATCTTATGGCCAAGATGAGCTCCCTTCAAGGGACTACTGCAGTAAGTTACGTAGCCCATAATGTGGGTGCCTAATCACAAGAGCCTTCTTTCAAACTCATAAAGACTTTGGGATACGCAGACCATTGGTCATTAGAGCAAGCCACTTTCTTATAGAAAGGAAAGACTGATTGAATTGCTTTCCTATTGGATTCTTGCTCTGTAATGATTGGACAGATGGATTTTCTGCCTTACACTCCACCAGAGTCTGTCAACTAAGCTAATAGAGAACCACATCACTGAAGAGAGCTCTTATTGAGCAAGATAGCCCCACCCAAGTCTTCATATCATATGTTGGGGGAAGGCTCACTCTTCAGCCTCTCAGATTGATAGAATATTCGAGCAAAGGCGGCTTGGTTGCAGATCCGATTGAGAAAGAAAGTAATTACATAGATAGACAACTGTTCCGACGCGCTTAGCAAAAAGCTTCAATCAATAAATAAAGGAACTAGTATAGTTGCCATTTACCTTCATCGACCTAGTTCACCAATAGAAAAAGGATGGGACCTTTTCTCGAAAAAGAAAAGAAAAAAAGTGCTGAGTTTCCCTCCTCGGTCATAGATCAATCCAAGGGGAAGTCAAGATAGAACTGAAGTAATGAATCAGCCCGTCCATCACGGGTAAGCGAATCATCACCAGAGATAAACCGACGTCGAATAATTTCCGAAAAAAAAAAACAATACACGATCGCCGGAGAGATGACTGAAGCCTCGCCGGAGCGATCTAGTGAGGAAATCGAAGAACATGTGCGCAGTACCAAGAGAGTGAAGGAATCGGAGAGAGAGACTACTACTCAGCAAACCGACGTCGATATGGTTCTTGAACCGCCGCCTGAAGTTGTGATGGATGGCCCGGTGGACTTGAACCACCCCCCAGCAGTGACCGATAATAGCCATACTTCTCTGGACGCAACTGTGACTGATGTGGTAATGGAAATGCAAGACGACGGGACTTCAAACAATGGAGCCAATGGTATCACTGCTGTGTCTCCAGTAACCACTGCTTCGACCGCATCAAAGAGTACTTGAAGAGTCCTCCAGTCTTGGTACCACCAACACCGGGGCATCCGCTCATTATGTATCTCACGGTGCTGGAAACATCGATGGGGTGCATATTGGGGCAGCAGAATCCCAACGGAAAAGACATAGGAGACGCAGTTCCAACTAGGCCAGCAGTTCCGGCAGCCCTAAGTCAGAGCTCTGACTCTTCCTACGAGCAGTTCCTAGCGGTCATGGTAGAAGAAAAGGGGTAGCGTGATAGAGTCAGTCCCTTGGGATAGAATCTCGTAAGTCATTCACATATGCAAGATCAGTAGACTTTCAACCCTTCCAGCCGGTTAGAACCAGCTAAGCAATGAATCCCAGGTCCTATCGTAAGCAAGCAGAATAAGAAAGTACGGAAGAATCCCGAAGGAAAACCGCGCTTTGACAGGAAGGAAGATGAAGATGGTGGAGATGATGATCTATCAAAGAAGGTGGTCCTCCTTTCAGTCTTCTTCAAAATCAAAAGGTGGCGGTAAACTACGTCTTACCCCAGGTCTTTGGTCCAAAGGAGAATAAACCCGAGTAACTGGATGAGGATGTGGAATAAAATGACTCTCCTCCAGTTGCAGAGATTGCAGAGGTTGATTCTGGTCTGGAGCTAACAGACGGATCAGAGGTGAGCAGGGACCCAACCCAGCTAAGGGCAAGGCCTTTATTACTGACACAACCCTGATGACGATCCAAGGCTCTCGTGGTAAAGGACAGTCAGTAATGGGAGGGAGAAAGTTCTAAAGGTAAGACTCACTCCGCTCCGTCTCTGGAAGAGACCAGAGCCAGTAGAGTTTCTTTTAAGAAGCCACCAGAAGAAATGACCAAGCATCTGAGGCAAGCGAAATATACGAGATCACGTAGATTGCTCGAGGCTAAATATGAATTGAGACGAAAGCTTTAGAAAGCCTTTTGTAAAGATCCCGATCTTCTATCTTTCCTGCAGGCATAGACTGGAATGAGACCTTTCTTCTCTTCTGATTCTGAGATGCCTAGAACCTGGTCTTTTTGTTTCACGCCTCAGTTGCTAGTTCATCTGTTGGAGGCAGGGCAATAGGTCTTGTCGGCGGTGTGATCGTATCTGCTCTTTCATAAGAATTTCTTCAGTAAGCCAATCCCGCACTCTTCCGCGTCCTTACTTGCCTGAAAGCAGCCTAGTAGAAAGGAACGAGCGCAGTAATAGGTCAGTGCTGCTTGAGGTGATATCCTCTTTCTAAAAGTAGTAGATCCCGTCTCAAGGGAATTTCTTGTTGATTGAACGAACCCGGCAAAGTCCTCCTTAGAAGATCCCCGCAGAGGACTTCTTGAAAGTTGTCGCGAACTTATTGACAGGGATTGGAGCTGTAGGGTTACTCATGTCCACAGGGAGGGTAATCGTGTGGCTAGAGGAGAAGGAGGTCTGGGGTTGAGAACGGCAATGGGCATGAATCAAGCGTTTCTGACCGACTGGAAGATGATAACTCAGCCAAATACTCTATGGGTCCAGGTTCTATCGCACAAATACATGGGCGAGCATGACTTTTTGTCCAGTACTGTCCCTCGCTCGAGCTCTCATATATGGCGCAGTATTATGAATGGGAGGGAGTGGTTGGCGAAGGGGCTTGCATGGAGCATCGGGCGTGGAGATCGAGCGCGCTTTTGGAAGGATTTATGGCTGGGCGATTCGACGTTACAATCGCTGGCTGTGAATTCGATCCCGGAGAGCGAGGTTGACGTGGTGGTGAGTTTTTCTTTTTCTAATGGTCAGTGGCGTCGAGATCATTTAGCTAATTATTTGGATGGGGATGCTTTCAATCTGGTGTGTGGGTTTTGGTTAGATCCAAACGCTGTGGAGTCTGACTATCCAAGCCGGCACTTGACCCCCTCGGGTAACTTCACAACCAGTTCTGCGTACCGTGCGTTTGCGGTGAACTCTGATGTGGGAGGTGCAGATAATATCCACTCAGTCATTTGGAAAATTCCGGGGCCACAGAAGGTCAATGCTTTTATGTGGTTATGTATCCATGATCGGATTCTTACCAATCATAATCGTATAATAAGGCATCTCTCGGATACGAACCTCTGTCCTCGATGTGGTAACACAGCTGAAACTCTGATTCATCTTTTGCGTGATTGCGAGGAATCACGGAAGCTATGGCTGTACATGGGTGGAGCTTCGAATCAGACATGGTTCTGGCAGGATGAGAAAAATATGTGGCTGCGCCGGAATCTTTCTCCATCGGAGGAGTGTGGGTCTAATTGGAGTGTGATTTTTGCGCAAACTTGTTGGCTCATATGGAGGTGGCGCTGTTCTATGGTGTTCGTAGAAGATTTTCATTGGCCAAACAACGCTGCGGTAACCATTATTAAGGCCACTCGTGAGGCTCATCAAGCCTGGGAGGTCGATAATTCTGTGCTACGGGTGGAGGAGATACAAGTGGGCTGGTCACCACCTCCAGAAACTTGGATCAAACTAAAGATGGCTCAGTTAAAGCCAACTCATTTGCTGCGGTAGCTGGTGTCTTGCGTGACCATAATGGCCAATGGGTGGGAGGGTTCTCTAAGAATATTGGAGCTGCTGACATCCTCACAACAGAGTTATGGGCCATTGCTGAAGGGCTTAAGTTTGCTTGGGACAAAGGGTGGAGGAAGGTCTTTGTGGAGTCTGATGCTTTGGAAGCTGTCAAGAAAATTGAGTCTCCTACTCTAGAGTTTGATCCCCATCGTGGACTGGTAAACCATATCAGAGATCTCATGTCGAGGGCATGGTCCGTGTCGGTTTCGCATGTGCACAGAGAATGTAATAAGGTTGCTGATTATATGGCAACTAGACTGAGTCCTTTAGGGGTTGCTTGTTATTATGTTTTTGATGTAGCTCCAGATAGCATTAAGGAGCACCTTATGAATGATGGCCAGGGCATGTCTTGGCCTAGGTTAGTCTCTATGTAATAGGGCTGTCCTCCTTTCTTGACCAAAAAAAAAGATAAGAACGGTTAGGAGAAAGACTGACTTCTCAATTTCACTTGACTTACTGTAATATTGCTAAGAAAAGGAAGGTATTCAAATGGATTATCTTATCATTGCATTTCATAAGATCCGAAAGCAAGATCGGTTGACTACGATACTAAGTTAGAAGCAGTGCTGAGTCGATCTGGGGAGAGGTACCGAGGGAAAGATATTAGATTCTAGCTTCTACTGTGCTAAAAATCCCTTAACCTTGCTTGCAGCTAGGACCACTCTGTCTCTTCTACTAACGATGTTCTAAATCCTGCTACCTTACATACGCTAAATTGGCCTATCTCGAAACAGGCCGAAGACATCCAGGCTTACATGACATCTGATTGTTGGACATTGCATTCCGTCTAAGTTGCAAGCCTCCTATTTATCTTACTCTCCCCTCGTACATACGTCAGAAAGGTGCTTTTCCTACTAAAGCAGGCCCTACTTTCCTACTAAAAAGGGTAAAGTAAAAAAAGAAAGAGTTTCAGTCTTATTTGAAGTAAGGGAAGGAAGACTGTATAGGTGGAGTACAGGGATGGAACTTTCACTAGAAGGATGTGAGCAAGTCAAGTTATGTGATCCCGGTCAATCTCGGATTGAAACTAGGCCAAAGGGTTCTATTTCAGTTCTAGTTTTTTTTGTTATTTAGGGAAAAGGGAAAGTTATGGTTGTGAAGTCCATGCCAACGGGGAGGCTTAACTAAGAGAGTCTTGCTGTCCTAACCTCGGACCTAGGCTGCCGGAACTCATAGCTTGGAGTCATGGACACTTAAGAATCTCTTCTGTTAGCATGAACAGGGTGTATGATAACAATGCTTGAAA
>JAYMTT010000033.1:0-40762 GCA_036898025.1 Hypseocharis bilobata
CTTCCCTTTCCTTGATGTTACAAAGGATGCGCAGTGGAGGGTAGTAGAGGAAAAACCTGCTGGAAAGCTTGACTTGGCTATTGAAATCAGCAGAAGATCTTATCAACTTAATTAAGTTAATTAAGAAGAATCCGTTCTTGGAAGAATTTCAACTAGAATATAATAGAGGAGTTATCATACCCAGTTTTTTTATTAAGGAGTTTTTCCGGGAATGCTTTTTATAAGCTCTTCTGTCTCTTGGCGACTCGGAACGAATGGTAGCATGGTTTGAGATATAGATAATGAGTAGGGAAATGCCTGACTTAGCCATAAGAAAGGGATGTCGCTTTTCCCGCCCACCAAGCTAGCCGAGCAGACGACAATAGCGTACCAAGAAAATGAGGCTGGACCAAGGGTTGGTGTGGCGAATGCTATCCTTCGATATATGCTCTAATGTTGAGCGTGGTCAGTCTTTCACCATAGTCGAGGAGACCCAAGCCGGATTCCAAGAAGAAGGCCGACCACTACATAGATAGATCGGATACAGCTGGGCTAGGTAAAGAAAGAAGGAGGAATGGCACACCATAAAGAAAGAGTTGCTAGGCCATTATCGGTCGGTAAAAGCAGACTGAGATAGCAAGGTTGAAATCCTTCGAAGAGAGCCCAGTTTTCCACTCTTATCATTGGCTTTCCGCATCCTTACAGGGCTGCTCCCTTTATTCATAAAAGGGAAAAGGCAATTCGAGTATAGAATTAGAGCTCGGGCTGGGCATCAACCACTGCACAGGTTGCGGACCTATCGAGATGCTTTCTTGCAGAACCCAAGAAGGGCTCTAACTCAATAGAGTTAGTTGGAAACCTTGTAAACGCGAGCAGGAGAACAGAGACGGTCTGTCTTGTCTTAGACTAGCCCTACACCATCCATCTTGGGTATCTTGAGCTTATGAATAAGCTTGGGGCTACTTTTCATTTTCTGCTTACTATTAGGGCTTCCAACACTAATTCCTACGCTTAATCGGGTCTCAGAGCCCCTGTGACCTTCACTTCACAGCCTGATTAATGCGCTTTTAAAGCGCACTTCCATGGTCGAGCAAGCGCTACATTTCTTGAAAGGTCACAGCCTACATAACTCGTCTCCCTCTTTTCAAGGAAGTTAGTCTCAGACCAAATCTAGTTCTCGGTCCTTTTTATACTGTTCCTGACAGGTGCTTTTGTGGCTCTTCACTCCAGCCCCGAAGAGCCCAATCTCTTTAACGCGGACACTTGCGGAGTCAGTATCTCTTCAAACCTGATGGGATATTCCCCTCAGAATAGATTCCCCCTGCTTTATATGAATCAAAAATGGATTTGTATTTTCGGGGGTCTTCCCTTAGCGAGTCCAAGTAGCCTTGAAGTTCGTTTTGACTCGTACTGCCATCCATTTCTAACTCATACCATATTAGGCGGAGACCTTGCTCATAATTCTTTCCCCGGGGCTGGCCCGGGTCTTCCAATTCAGCCTCTACCAAGCTGACCATTTACCCGACAAGACGTTTTCCCTCCCCCTGGAGCTGAAGTAAGGCGATGTAAGGTTTGTCCGGTGGTATAGGCTGGTCTACCGACACACTGGATCCTTCTTGATTGGGGATAGGGTCAGAGGGGGAGGGGCGGGAATCCTTCTCTGGCCCCTGATTTACACTTGGTTCAGAGCCAACATCGGCCCCCCGCAGGCAAGATAGAAAGAGAAATTGCTTCGGCACAAAATAAGAAAGGGTCTCTCCTACGCATAAATGGTTGGGAGTTCACGTTCTCATCATCTTTGGTAAAATCAAGTCCGCCGCGAAGACATTCATAAACCGCTCTACCGTAATTCTTAGCGGATAGCCCCAATTTTGGTTTAATAGTACAACCCTGGCGACCATACTTGTTCAATTTCTCTCTCTCAACTTGGATGCCATGAGGCGGCCCTTGGAAAGTTTTCATATAAGCAGTAGGGATTCGCAAATCCTCCTGACGTAGGGCGCGTAGAGCTTTGAACCCAAATACATTACCCACAATGGAAGTCAACATGTTTTTAAAAGAACCTTCTTCAAAAGGTCTAAGGGGTAAGCTACATTAGCAATATATTGATTTTCTTCTCCAGCAACGGGCTCGATGTGGTAGCATCGTCCTTTATAACGATCAAGACTGGTAAGCCCATCGGTCCACACAGTTGTCCATGTACCATTAGAAGATTCAGCAGCTACCGCAGCTCCAGCTTTCTCAGGCGGTATGGGTAAATGAACTTGCTTTCCTAAAAAGCACTTTTCTTCTCTAAAGGAAGAGAAAGGATTTCATCCGTTTCTTCTTTACTTGGCTTATCTAGTAGACTCTTTTTAGCTTTCACGTGTCAATCTATCTGCCATTGCAGGATCCAATCCCGCTATAACTAGGGATTTTTGTCAAACTGCTATAAAGATAGAGTTGGCAAAGGTAAAATCGGCGAAGGAAGAACCTCGGCTATTGAATCAGCTATTAAGTAGTAAGTAGCCGCTCTTATTAGTGCCTACAGGATTGACTGCTTTTACTCTTCTTGACGAAGCTCCTGGTCTTGTATAACCAGCGTTATATAATTATCCTGGCTTCACTCTCTCCATTGCTATACCACTAAACTAATACCATTCTATCCCACTAATGCAGTCTATTGCTCCTTAAGGTCATAGAGACTCTTCCTAGTATAAGAGCTAAGACTTCTATGCATTCTGTTTAACACAGTGCAATCAGCCCCTCTCTCAAAGCCTATTTCCGCAAGTGCCACAGATGATTCGAGAACAGCCAACTTTGCTACTGATGGCATGGCATACTTCACTAAATCAGTATAATTGGCCTATCCCTATTCTTTCAAAAGGCATTCTTGCAAAGAGGAGAGGCGGGAGGGGGGATGTCACTCTACTTTACATAAGCTATTTAGAGCGATCCCCGTAGATTATAGAAAAGAGGAAAGAAGTGTCGACATCTGTCTAACTCTTTTATGGACTTCGAAGTCCTTGTCAGATCTTGTCCTTGTAAGCAGAAGAAAGAAGGCATATCGGCTTCAAGCTATCCGGAATGGCTTGGAATTGGTTTGAGATCAGCGAAATCCCAAATATAGAAAGTGTGCAGTGAGGGAGATTTATAGGTAACCAGTCTTTACTTAACTCGACCCTGACTTAGCTCAAGCAGTGCCCAACAATTCCCATGCTCTTAGTTGGTAAACAACCAACTTGAAATCGACTCAAAGCAAGTTCAGTCTGAATCGGCATCTAGCATTGATTGAGGCTTTAACGAAGCAAGCGAATTCAGCATCTTTTTGCAGCAGAAAAGTCCAAGCTGGATTTCTTAATTATGATGCATCCCCCGGTCTCTGCCTTTTGGCCCAGCATCTACTCTTTCTGATTCAGCACAAGAAGCTAATTCAGCACCGGGATCCTCCCTTTCTGATCCAGCGAGTGAAGCAAATTACACATCAATTCCAACCCGGGTCTCCTCCGGTCCAGCAAATGAATAAATAAAATGAAGCATCGGGTTGTACTCAAATACGATCTCGAGATCCGCTTCTGGTAAAAGCAAATGGAGCTAATTCATCATCGGATTGAAGGAGATTCCCATCTTAATATCCTCGAGGAGTTTTTGGAGCTACTTCACCAGGAGTAGAAGTTCTATCCTTCCTTTACCGCCCTAGAAAAGCGCTAAAACCAGGAGATAATCGAAAGGACTAAGATTTCACAGGTTTCCAGCATCCAAACTACTACTATTGAACCGGCTTTACCTTGCTTCCCCCTTATTCTAAACTGGCCCGGGGAAAAGAAAGGGGCTTTCCCTATCGAAAAACCATGAAGACAGCCCTCTTGCAAGTTCCATCTCTTAACCTTTATGAGATCTACTAGACAAAGAGGTTGGAACGATTAGCCCTAAGAAAGGGGTTCAACCCATGATGGAATCCAAACTACGGAGATTTCCCGACCTTATATGTCCCAAGACCCTAGTCAGGGATTGGGTTGGAGTTGAGTCTCTCTGCTACTCCTTGACGCATTACGTTAGATAGCGCCTAGGTCTTGAAGAGCCTTACTTAACTAAAGGCAGAATAAAGAAAAAGAAAGACTTGAAGGAAATACCTTACCAGAAGTCTCAGAGTTTCAGGCCCTAGGAAAAGACCTCTTAGATCCAAGGCAAAGACCGTCGGAAAAGGATTGCCTGGCTTAGAGTGAAATCCGTTCTCATTTTATTAAGACATGAAATTCGAACGAGTGTCCCTAGGAGATAAAGGGCTTCAACCCCAGATTCTATAGAAACTACTACTATTTACCGGACTAAAGGACTCACCTCTACAATTAAAGGGATGGGACCTAGAAGCCTAGCTACTGGTTAAGGGAATTCAGCGTGGGGTTGTGCTAAATGCCAAGTGGGATCTCTTCTTTCCGGTCCTTAATAGAAGCTTTTTGCTAAAGTGAAATCATCCAATGAAGAGGGCGGTTTTGGTAAAGCTTCTCCTCATTCGACAGCTGGATGAACAACAAAAGGGGAAGTTCGACTCATTACTCTTCTTCCTGCCTTCATGCCTTACTGAGGGGAGAAAAAAGACGAGTTCTAGGGTATACCTTACCGGGAGAAGGCAGTAAACGCCTTTTCCCATCAAACCGAGAGTGCTAGTTATATCGGCCCTAGGCAAAGCCCTAAGACCGGTCAAGGACGGCCCTTAACCCGTCTGAAGGAGGATTCAATGCAGCTGCCATTCTAGTCAAAAATGAAACCCTACGAAAGACAGAAAAGCTGGTATGAATGCTATATCAACCCACTACTACTACTAGAAAGAAAACAACTTTCTACAAAGACTCTAAGAAAAGTAGCCTAATTTCCTAGTCCTATTCCTTCGTTAGTCTCTATTCCTTCCTTGCTAGCCTGGCCCAAGCCCCAATCCCATTGCCCATGAAAAGAGACTGACTTTCCCAAGCCCGAGATGAGACATGTAGGGGATGCTCTCTCCCTCGCTCTGCCTGTGAGTTGCCGCCCTTCTTGTAACAGCTGGAAGGCATTACGTCAGTTCAGTCTCAAATCACTATCAAAACAGCTAGACAAAGCGAGGCTTTCGTGAGCACTAAAAGGTCTTCTAAACCGAATCTAGCCCTTTTGAAAAGATTCTTCCTCGGCTGACACCGTGGAAATCCCGATAAATAAAGTGGGTTCGACCATCACCATACGATATTGATTTTGACCCCGATTCAGGGTTTTTTAGCTATGAAAGACCATTCCTATTCCTAGTTCCGCCCTAGGTGAATCAAGGCATCAAGCGAGTCTGATAGCTAGCCTTAAAGTTAAGGTCGGATTCCTAGGAAGAAGGTGAAGGACAGAAGCTAAGATACACTCATTTCGAATTGTGAATGTCTTAAGCAAAATGCACAGGTTGAGCCTAACAGTGGGCTTAATTCGGGGGCCCGGATTCTTTTTTTTTCGATAGGAAACTCCGCTCATATTCCCAGGGCATACAGGGGCGAATACAGGGTCAAGTCCGGTAAATCTTAGCAGTTTCGATGTAATCCTAGCTCTTTCCACTTTCTTAGGGAGACTTGCTCCAACCGGAGAGTTCTCGTGTGAGGCGCGAATCTTCTTAGTCAAGGTCGGGTTCATAGGGAGAAAGCGGGGCAGCAGAAGCTAAGGGCGAATCGACTTCCATCAGTTCCTATCGAGTTGGTGGAATGAGTTGGAATAGAGCGAAACCAAAGCAGGAGTTGCTATCGAGTTGAAGAGTATTCCCAGGGGGTAGGACTTCTTTCCTTCCAAGATCCAGTCCTTGATAATTGGGTATTCGCTTGAAACTCTTACTCGCTTTCCAGTGGTGGAACTACTTTCTGTAGAAGATTTAGCACTTGACTCCTACTCCTTTATTTTAGCTAGAAAAGACAGGTTTAGGGTCCAACGTGATTCCCTATCAATAGTTCAGATCGTGAGATTCTTCTAGCTGAGATCGGTTCGACAGGCAGTTCAGGTGCCCTCGGGAGTGAGAATAGGAATCGTAGGTAGACCTGGGGGATTTTGAATATGAAGTAGGGGCAGAAGTCACTTTTCCTTCCCTTATTCCGAGTAGGAAATCCAGTTCAAGCAGAGTCACAAAGGGCCTTTCGTTCCCTTAGGTCTAGCCCACATCCTCTCTATTCCAAGTATCCCCTTTGAATGAAACTTAGACAGCCTTTTGTAACTCGTAAAAAGATATCGGAGACAACTTCTATTCAATCAGTAGACGGCTCTTCAACAGCTTTCCTTAAAGTCTTAACCGGAAGCAATTAAATGAGAGCAAGAACATTCTATATTGACTTGACATCTAGTGATGTGTAGGATAAAATACCTTCTTTTCGACCATAGCGATCTGAGTTCATCAGAGTAGCGGGCGATGGCCGCCAGTTCCTACGCAACTACTACATCGAAGAAAGGTGTGAAACTGCTTACTATATAGAGTAAGGAAGCAATTCCCCTTGCGTTTAGGATAGATCCTCTCTTACGCTTGCTTTCGCAGACCTACTTGCTTGCTAATAAGATAAAAAGAGAAGCGGGATAAGTAGGACAGGGAGATGTAGGGCACCGTCTACTGATAGAGTTGCTTGAGCTCTTGGAGCTAGTACGAGCATCTTCCTCTTGCTAGCGAGCCAGTCCAGGCGGAGGAAGTTACTTTGGGTTGGGTATGGGCGTTAAGGCTCATACCTATAAGGAATAACTTTCAAATCCTCCTCAGGTACTTTCTTCGAGAGAGATGGCCTGCTTTTTTATTGGAACTTCCTACGCGAGAAGGCATCTCCCCGGGAAAGCATGATGCCTGACTTGCCCCTGCTCGATCTGTTCTGGACCGCATAAAGGATAGGCTCCCTTACTTAACTAAAAGGATTAACACTCTTCTTTTCCCTGCCACGACCCTAGATTGTCATTGTAACATACGGATGGTTAAGGCTACGCCCTATGGACATTGGTTACTGGGCTGAAGAATAGATTCGGGAGGGAAAGTAGAGTAGTATAGCTCTTGCTGGAAGACGATTCGGAACATGCATTATGACTCCAACCATGGAATTCTAACATGAACGTTCGTTGATAAGTCCAACAGGAGATCTACATTATAGCTTTCACACTGCCACGAAACTAGACTTCGAGTCGGTGATTGTAAGATCAGCACGAATCAGAACTCAAGTATGATACACTCCTAACTGGCGGAGTGGGCTTAACAGCTTCGAAGGAAGGGTGAGTAGCTACATTGTTCATCTTCCCCTCTGTCTTTTCTTTCCTTTCCCCTTTTCAGGCAAGCGCAAGAGAAGCATTAGTGAGCGGATTGGGATAGGATCAAAGAACTGAAGACATTTCCAAGACCTACAGCTGCTCCTGCACCCGAATTTAGCACCTTCTTTTTCTTCTCTAAACGAAGACAAAGCTCTCAACGCCTTCGCTACTTCAATCATGAACCCCTTCTGTTGTATGATCGATTACAAAGTATAAAATTCGCTTTTTGCCACCTTCGTGGCCATCCCTTTATTTCCATTTCTTCGTTGAGCGAGTAAGCCTTTTTAGGGTTTTGGTAAAAGGCTTGGCAGCTGCCTATTCTTCTATCATTGGAATGGGATAAGTCTTAGAAAGTCCAGGCTCAGGTGATGTCTAATAGCAAAATTCACTACAACCCGCTTGGTTGCAAGGCTAGATGCTGATTTTGAATTTCATACATAAGAGAAGAAAGCTCTACAGAATGCTCAGAAGGAGTAGGAAGTCTAGTACTTCAAGCGGAATGAAGCTAGTTCTTTTATATGCTTAACACATCGAATTCTAGACTTTTTTCGCAAAGACAATTAGGGCTTTGAAGCCAAAGACTAAGAAGCCGAAAATGAGACTAGCTAGGGAAAGTCAAGGTCTTTCTCTTACGAAAGACGGGGTCTACCAAAGACCAGAACAAAACTGAATAACCGACCGAGAAGCATCTCTAGCTCAACAATTCGAATATTCTTTTGAGAGGGCCTCTGTCTACTAGCCAATAAAACACGATTGAAGCCTCTCACAGGCCCTACCGTTAGGGTGCCCCAAGAAGGCCCGAATTAAAGACCCAAGAGTTTCAAGTTTATGAGTTAAACCATAGGTGTGAAGGATAGCCTACACAAGCTAGGCCTAACACAAGGCCCCCATATAGATTCAGCTTAGGGGTTTATGAGAGATTGATGGACCTAAGCTAAACTTATAAGATTGAACCTAAACCAAAGCCTATAGGCTGAATTAGGATAGGAGAGCAGAGGTTTAATCCAAGACCAGGAAAGCAAGCCAGAAGTGCCGCTGTGGAAATCTACCAGTACCCGTTTAAGTGAAATCCGCTTCAGCATCGTCAACAGACGCGGAAGAAATGGAAAAAATCTTATTTGCGGACTCGCCTCAGGATGGAGAGGAGGCTACTGTGGAAGAAGGCAGTTGTTGATCAAGTGACATTGGTTGAAGTTCAATATGAATACGCATCATCAACTGGAGAAGATGAAGATTCCGCTGAAGATGTCGAAGATTTAGAAGATTAAGACGAAGATTTCGAATATGATTAAAACAAATATGTCGAGTTAGAACACGGATTGAAATTGTTCTCTTACAGTTCCTCCACCGAATTGTAGTACAGAAGGAATAGCCGTGACGCAGATCGTTCGGTCGCCAAGCCCGCCTCTCTCTCGTTGTTGCGCGCCTTTACTCTACAGAACCAGCATAGCTCGCAGACGTTAGCTTTAATCATACCCCCCTCCCATGCGCAAGGCTCAGGAAGGAAGTTGGCTGTATCGTATAATAAGAGAAAGGCTCCTAAATGGAGCGATCTGTTCATCCAACTCGAAATTTCGTAAAAGAAGAAGAAAGACAGAAACACGTGCAACCATCCAACCAGAGAGCCTTAGAACCATGACAGCAGGAGTCTGCTTGCTTCTATTTCTATGTAGAGCTCACTGGCTGGATTCTGTAATTCTAAAAGAAGATTGAGCGCTGGGTCACAGGCCCGCTTGAGTTGCCGTATTTAAGCTCTCTAGGTGGCGAGCTACGTCCAAACTGGTGTGTGATGGCGGAACGGATAAGTTATGTAACTGAAAGTAATGATCGATCAAGCGAGAAGCCTTGAAAAGCAAGAGCTCATGGCTATCGCCTGGATCCGGTTTGAGCCTTTCTAATCCATCTAAATAATTCATACGGGCTGTATCGACAGGCTCAATTTGCCTCTTCGTAGGCCTAAATACGCGAAAAATTCTTTCATTTTCATTTTAGCTCTGCCCACTCTTTTATGGTGAGTGGGACTGAAGTCTTGTTTTTCGCCATAGACTTCTTTGGCGTTTGAAATTCAGTGGCGTGTTCCGCCACAACTGTTTGGGATAAGTTGAAAAACAAAAAAGTATGTCACCGCTAAGCATAGCTACCAATGCAACCCAGTTTGTCTTATAATACGATGATAGTAGCAAGCAAGTCACCCTCATGGTTGTAATGCCCACAGAAGCCATGTGCTAGTGCCTCGATTGAACAACCCTCGGTTAGCACGACTCAAAAGTCACTGTAAACTCATGGTTGTGTTGCCTCTCTAGTGCCTCAGTCCTCTGACCTTCACCCTGAGTAAGCTTAGTACCCATCTCGATCTCGTGCCTTCTTCCCTGAGGGTCTTCCCTCAATGCGCCCCTGAATACCTCATGAAACCGTGCACCAAGCTCAAACCAAGCCATCAACTAATCCGAACTCGAAAGACTGCTCTGTAGCTGCTGAACGTAGCCAACAAGTAGTACAAGTCTCAACTAGCCCACAAGAAGGTAGCCAACAACATAGATTTGGCACGGCCAAGCATCTTGCCATCCGAAACCAAGATGAAGCCCAAATTGTCTCTGAGTGTGGTCCGCTGCACTGTAGGGCTCATTCCCTCGTATATCTCATGTAGCTCGCATAGCCGAAGTAGTCACTCAACAAAGCAAAGGCCTTGATGTAGTTAGCACCCAAGGAACCAATGTTAATCAACAACTCACACTTTGTACCACGAAATTCTAATCATTCCTTTCGAGCAATCTTACTTAAGTGAAAACTTCCCCACATCAAAAGCTGTCTCGCGCGGATACAAAGTTTTTATACTAGTTCTCCCACAAGCCAAATCACCGTTAGGCTCTGAGATCAGCTCTAATAATATAAACTTTGCTCTGCAAATAACACTAAGGCGGGATGGATTGCAGCTGGGTTGATCAGCCGGGATTCATTCAATAGAGAGTTCATGCCGAAGGGTCAAATGACGACAAGAGGTTCAATAGCCTGCTAAAAAAAGAAAGCCCGCCGCAACTCTCCCACTGGTTCCATAGAGCCTATGCATCTAGTCTAGATCGATTCTTTAAGAGCTTCTTCTCTAGCAGGCGATTTTGCCTATTTTTGTAAAAAGCACGGGGCCGCTTTCTTTTCTTAGTCTTCCCCAAGGCGCCGTGCTCTTCTCGGGATGAGGGATCTAACTCTATTCAATTCTAAGGGCTTTGTCTCAGTTTTATGAGAACAAAGGAGTGGGAGATTCTTTCCTTTTTCATTCGTGCCTTAGAGGCCACGTTTTATAATGGTCTCTTCACTATATGAAATTTCTTAATCGTCACGACATTCCTTCCTATAGGAAGAAAATCTTCCCTACAATCGGCGGCATTCAAAAGGAAGGTTATTACAAAAAGTGATTACCTTGCTTTGTAAAGAGTTGACTTCTTCCTCTTGAGCACAGGATAGCTACTGACTCTTCCGATTAATTAAGATATAGGACAAGCCAAAGCCAACGCGTCAAAGTCAAGTCAGGTTCTGCAATCGACGTAACTGGTTCAAATACCATAAGCTAGGTTATAGAAGGTAGATTCGATTCGACAATCTTAAGTAGTGGAGTAAGCCCTTTGCCGGGATACGATACTGTCAGCCTCAGCTAATCACTAGCTTCTGAAAGAATAATATCGTCAAGTTGGAGAGGAAGAAAGAGGTATTTCAGCTGTCTATCCTTTGCCAACGTCAAGGTAGACTGATGGGGAATACTAGACAGGAGATAGAGTACAGGGGACTGAGGGAAAGTACAAGCTTGAGAGCTGGCAGTAAAGACTCGGCTGTCAAAATTCATTTGCTTGAAAGACTTTTTTTACTGACATTGGAAATCAACCTGGAAACATCCTTGGGTAAGGTATAACCAAGAAAACCACCTGGCACGACATTAAAACAAAAGAAATTTTCACTTCAACTTCAACTAAAAACCCCAGTATTATTTTAGCTATTGAAGCTGCAACTAACTCGCTTGCCCTAAATTATCGGAGAAACGAAGTAAAAGAGACTCCTACTATCCGGAGACTGATATACTGTCTTGCCTAATTCAGAAATTTCACCAGTAAAGGAGTCAGAACTCGACTCACTACATACATTATAAGAGAAAGATGAAAAGAATGGACTCACGAATCCCTCGCCTGCGGAAACAAACAACCAATAAAGAGGATAAAAAACCACTAAGGTAAGGTTAGGTAGGATATCTATTAACTACAAAAAAACTACCTCATTACGGGGTTTGATGAACTTGTACTTCAACTAGAGTAGAGGATTTAAGCACTGGAAGAAGACTCACCCCTTTTCTCTATGATCCTGACCAACTATCCTAGCCATAGTTCTTTTAACCCGGATGATAAAACAAGTAAACCAGACCTTACACGATACCAATCGTGGAAGAACGAGCCGCACTAAGTCGCGAACAAGCCATTCTAAAGTTCGATAGCAGCTTTTGGACGAAAATCCTGCTTGAAGGAAAGTCACAAGTCAAGTGTGAGTACTATTCTATTTCGTTTAAAGCCCTTTTTTTTAGTGCTCCCGCTTTTGCTAGAGAGATCTTCCGAGAAAGCGAAAGCCCCCCTCACTGTGGATCCCACTAAAGGAGTAATGCTATTCTTAGGTACACCCACTATTGAAGGGAAGCAAGAGTATGAGTCAAAAAGCCCACATACACCTTTAACCCTATATAGAGAATAGAAGTCTTTAGTAGGGCTACAAGGGAGAGTGTGGTTAAGAGGCAGTGGATGGCTAGGGCAGCCCTGGGAATTGAACTGAAACAGAGAATCCTTACTCTATAAAGTAAACAACCTATACCTTACTGGTTTAAAGTAACTACTTGCTTACTATCCCTGATCTTAGATGGAGAAATAAATGCTTAAGGAAAAGGCGCCCTAGAAGCTAACGCGTCAGTCCGCTCTTATTGCCCTTATGTGATTGAAACCGGCGTTCGGAGGCTCAGTCAAGTATAGTATAGTGCGGCTTCTGGTTCTAGTAGCATAAAAAAGAGAAACTTGACTATGCTAGTTCACTCTAGAAGACCTAGTCTGATTCTAGTTAGTAATATAGATTAGTTAGATTCGTAAAACAGAAGAAGTTACTTATTAATTCTATTATATTAGTAAAGCGTTAGCACCCATATAGAGTAAGGGTCTGCGTAGACGGCTATGGCCGGAAGAGAGGATGAATCCCCAACTCGTTGGAAGGCTTAGTGGATCCCTTTTACTATGTAGGGGAAGTCTTACAAGACAGCCTAGAGCGATCAGGATGTATAGGGGACTCGTTCTATGACCGTACTCCTTTGTTTTAGGAGTCTGAGAAAGCTCTTCGTCCGCATTCCTTCTATACTTTGAAGATAGGAGTCAAATAATGTTATTTGATTTTCTATCTGTAATTTAGTAGAATACCTTCCCTTCCTTATTGCGTATTTAGCAAGTCTTGTATTGAAGTAGAAGGGCGTGGCAGTAAGACAGAAGAAAGCCGCGTAGTCAGTAGTGTGTTTTAGAGCCCCTACCTTAGACATCAGACATCTAAGGCTACGGAGCCACATCCTCAATGAGTTGGAGCCTAATCCCTGGCATTCTATTGGTCTCTTAGCCGATAAGGAGAAGATTCGATTATCAGGCTTATCCTCTAGCTTCTATCGGCTGAAACTTCCTCGAGTTTGTTTCCCTTTGAAGATGCTGGAGAAAGACTGAGAAAAAGGCCTTTACAACGAAGTAAGAGACTAAGCTTTAACTTCCCATACCATACTTTCCTGCATGATCTGTATCCGCTACGGCTTGTAACAAAAGATCAGGATTCTAACTGGACTACGCCTTCTGCTTTCGTAGTACTCTTGTCTCCGCTGGGTCGGTGTATAAATCGAATGATTCTAACTGGCTGCCTTTGAACTCGGAATCTAACACTTAGATAACACTTATGACTGACTTGCGTATAATTCCACCAAGGGCAACTAAATAGACATAGACAAAAGAATCTCAGGCCCGCTGAACTTCTTGTAGGCTAGAGAAAGCTCAGCAAAGATTGGAATTTCCGAAGTCAGACTGAAAGTAGAAACCCCGCCCGGCTCTACGCTCGGACTGCACTTTGTTCCGAGCTTACAAAGATCAAAGGTGGGATAAGCCTACTTCCTTTCCTCCGAAAGAGCAGATATTATTATATATGTCATTTCATGTCTGAACTTTCCTCCGAGGAATCAACATCTTTTTATTACGAAAATTCCGCTTACTTGATCCTAACCTTGATTCATGCGAAGATAAGGATGTAGGATCTCTCTCGCTGAGAAGGAGAGTTCAGTACACTATGGGCCTTGAAGCTATCCTATCTTAGTTGCATTTCCGACATTCCTTTTTAGGAAGAAAATGAAGTCAAGCTAGGGCTTTCCTTTTGGAGTGAAAAAGACAGGGGACATTAAGCTCCACCTGCGAGCATCCCTTACTGAATAGACTTCCCAGTGCTATCAATAAAGACTTGATTCATTTCATGGACTGTATTCTTTCTACTTCCTAGGGCTTGAAATCAAGACGGAAACTAATTCACTCCTGGAAGAGGTTGAAAATCTCGAAATAGACTGAGGAATCTCAGCAAACATAGGCATTTCTTCTTATTGCCTTTACTACCTTTTCTGAAGTTTTCAAGTCAATATGATCAGAAGGCAGTCTGGGAAGACTTTTGATAACTCGCTTTTCCTTCTCATCACACACAGAAAGTTCCATTCGATCCTTAGCTGCTAAAAAAGGAGAAGATTACCTGCAAAGGCATTGATTTCCTTAGTAAGTTACCGGGTTTAGGATCAGATTTATGCTACGGCTTAGCCTCAGTTAGCTCCTATGGATCATTGAATAGATGAAATGGGACAAGAGACTGATTCAAATGGCTATTAGAAGTCCTTACCCGGGATCATCTGGAATAGATGATAAGGGCTCTGCGGCCCAACCTCTTTCGAACTCCTTTTTACGGCTCCGGAGAAAGCATTCATTGGAGATTTCCGCTTAGACCCTCTAAGTCAAGACCTCTAACTTACTCTTCAACAGCTTTTACCATATCTTCTGAAGTCAGGGCTCTAAAAGAGCTAGAGGACTAATCCGGGATTGCAACAAGACAAAGATAGAGGGCTAATTCCTCCCTACTAAGCAGTCAGTAGCCCTACTGGGAGTTAGAATATATTGCTTTAAGCAGTGAAGCCCAAGTCTTTAGCTTATGAGATCCCCGGCTGACCTTCTTGTGACTGGAGACTGAGTCTTCCTTATCAGATGCTAGAGGGGAAGCATCTATTCTACGGCTGAAACTTCCCTAATAGATAGAAGATCTCTAGCTTGAACCTAACCTTTCTTAGTAGTTGCTAGCTTCGTGAAGTTGGGGACTAAAGGCACTTATACTGCCTTTTCGAACTGCAAATGTAGAAAATTTCCCATCGGATGCCGGAAAGTTGGGATGCCCTTGCTAGCTTTTTCCGCATATAATGAAGAAGGAGAAAAGACAATAGCAATGAAGTCAAGGAACACAGTCTCAATCTATTTTCCTAATTGCGGAAAGAAACCAATTGTTTGAGATTGCTGCTTACTGGAGACTATCCTTTCAAAAGTATTCCCGCGATGGATCATCCATTTGCTTTTCTTTTTCGTTACGGTTGGACTGGTACCAAAAGCAAAATCTCTCTGCTGCAGGACTTGATTGATTCCTTAGTTACTTGGTTTTTCTACCAATGCTTTGATAGGCTGCTGAAGGGCATGTAAAAACAAAATAGCTAGAGTTTAGTCCCGTTCTTTCCCAAAATGGATTAACTCAAGCCGGAAGTCAAAAGAAGCAAGAACCTTTGTTCACTGAGTGGGACTGAGTACTCTCAACCAATCACAGAGAGTTCCATTCAATCTTAGCGCCTTGACCCTCTCTCTGGGTGCTGTAAGCAAAGGAGCGATTAAGCAACTATCTACAGGAAGTAGGATAGAGATTATGACAAAGCATTCAGTGCGGAGATCTCTTGCCGATACAAAAAACCTATCCATTACTAGTTTACCAGCTCACTTAGAGGAAGTTTGAACTTCGCTCCTCTTACAGTTAGTCCGGGCTTGAGAGAGACTTCGAGGAATTTCTTGTAATGTTCTCGCCTTCGAATTACTCTTTTTCCGGTCAGGAGTCTATGAATAGGTTGCCTTCTTTATCCTTAGGTCAAGGCTGATTTGATTGATTCTTCCTGACCTTCTTCTAGGATTGCATGGATATAGTCTTAGGCTGCTAGCTCGGTCTGTCTGACTTGCCTTGCTGCTGAAGCCTCTGCCTCTATCTATCCTTGTTAGATCACGTAGATTCGGAGAGATCAAAGGAGCATGAATGGCTACTCAATTCAGTTTACTTTAGGAGTTTAGCATATGATGCTATGCTGCTGCTTTCTCTTCAGTTGCCTATCCCGCTATTGGTGATGGCGGTGCAACTCGTGCTGCTTAAACGAATGCTGGTGAGTAAACAGGTTCCGGTTCAAATGCATCTGGCTAACTAGCCACCTTTCACGCTGCTCCTGTTACCACCTCTGCTTATATTGCTATTGAGAGTGCAGGTTCTAGATCAACAGATTCAACTGCAATTGCTGCTGACTTTGTATTTGCTACTGATTGATGCTGGGAATCCCGCTACTCAATCTGTAATGGGATCTCCTGCTCCCCGTGCTTCGGTCACACTCTATATGCGATTGGAAAAAGAAGTTGCTAGCATTGGGTATCGCCCTAGAACTGGAAGGGATACGGGGCAGGACCAATACTAAGAGAGAGAATACCTAAAACATATTTATTTACAGGAATCGCTAGAGAGAACTAAAAGCTAGAAGATGACCGGGAATCGAACTATGAAATGAAAGTAAGGACCGATGCCCATCAACGGACCTTTCTAAGATTAGAAAAGCCTTACTAAAATAGATTCTTTGTACAGATCTGCTGAAAGAAGGCCTATATTCGCATTTTTCTCTCTCATACAAAAATCTTTCACTGGCTGTAACGGAGAATGCATGAAAAGGAGAAGGCGAAAGAAAGGTTTCCTCGTACCAAGGACAGGTAATGGCAATGAAACTCGGGCTTGCTATTGCTTATCAACTTCTTATGAAAGTGAACCGAGCGTAGTAGCGAACAGATCTCTCTCTTCCTATTAATGTGCAGCCTTATTATAAGATACCACTGGAATTGCAGTTGGTCAAGAAGTTCCTTGCTTCAGGAAAGAGAGAAAAGCTTCATTATTATCTTCCTTCTGTCACATTTGCCCTGAAAACAGCCTATTCTATACCAGCTTCTTCTATAGATGATATAACTGGAGCAGATTCAATAGCAAAGGATATTCACCCAGCAGCGGCAACTGCTTGAGCTGATACGCAAACAAGACCAGAAAGACCGGTTACGCTTACACCAACAACGGATACTGGTTGACGGGATACGATAGCAGTGACACTTCTATTGATAGACATATTGATAGACATATAGACCTCTTATCGAGATTTATTCTACAAGGCCTCTCTACAAGCTAAAAAAGAAGAGTTAACACGGTCAAAGAACGAGTTGAAGCCGATGATTTCACAAAAGCCCTTCGATTTAAAAAGATCCTATTCTTTAGCGGTCTCAATGACAGCTAGATTGCTAAAAAGTTACTCCTGCTAACTCCCAGTTGAGGAAGTTTCATGGGATTTTGGGCATACTCTTCTTTTCCTTCGGCGAGGATACTGTAGGAACGCTTCTCCGCTCGGCAATCCGTTAAATAAATGATAAATAGACTCTAACTCTTGAAGCGGAGCACCCACAAGCTTTGAAAAGAGAGGAAGCAATGAGTTACAGAGTAACTTGAAGGGTAATTAGGATCTGCTGCTGAACCAGATCATTCCTCTAGCTCTCATTTCGCGCATGCGCTTGGCGCTCTTGGCTTAACAACATCAAAGAGGAATCGAACCTCTTCCAGTTGTTTTGTTCAAACTAGAATCCATTTGATGTCCCCCACCCTTCCCCTCCTCCATCCTCCGTTATTTTAGCTGCAACGGCGACAGACGCATGAACTCGAAATTAAAAACGTCGAAGAAAGCGCATAACCCAATAGTTTTCCTTACATACCAAAAAACAAATTACCAGATTCCTCTAAAAAAAAAGAAAGAAGTTACTGTTCGTTCCATTGTTTTTTAGATCAAAATAGATTTGTGTTAGCCCAACAATACGTTCTCTAACACTCTCGTCCACTAGAAAGGCTTTTTCTATAAATTCTTTGAAATGGATTTCGTCTGGTAATTGAAAAGTCGGATTCTCATTTCTATGTTTTTTACAAAGCAGCTCGAGTTTTTTTTCAGTTTTTAGTTGAAGTAGCTCGAGCTTTAAGTTGGGTATACTCTTATCTTGAAAAGCAGTAGAGCGTTCGACAAGTTGGCCCGCTTTAAAAGCGCCAAAAATGCCTATCGAAACAACAAAGAGTGAAATTGCGAGTCTAGTGCCATTTTCTGAAAGAAATTGATCCATGGTTAAGTTCAAGTTAACGTTGTAGTTCTGCATTCTTGCTCTAAAAAGAAAGTGAAGAAAGGCTTGTCGGAAATTGCCAGTGGTTCTTTCCACCAGGAAAGACATGGATGGGATTTTGACATCACATCAAGGTGACAGGATTCGAACCTTTGTCGTACAACTAAGTATACGAAAAACCGGAGTCGTACAACTCCGACTTCTAAGCTGCTAGATAATTACCAAGGAATTCTCAAAGAAAAGATTGATTCTATATAAGATATTGAAAACAACTAAGTAGACTTCTAAACCAGGTTAGCTAAGGGTCCAATATCCATTCTAAACCAGAATCTCACGATAAAGCATCATTCTGCACCAGACTTTGACAACTAAGTCATTAGCTGCCACGTCCCTTGTGTCATAGGTTCGAATCTGGTCAGTCAACGGTCCGGTCAACAAACGGAGTAATTGGCTTTTGTTTGACAGTTATATGATAGCTTTTACTAGTGGATCTCGCTTTAGCCTTAGGGATTCATCTATCTCTTCCGTTCGAATGCCTTAGAAGTCCCATGCTTTCTTTTCAAATGAAAGATAAAGATGCTGCCCAAGGAAGACCACCCACTCCAGGAATAAGGTCAAGGATTTCACTTAGACTATGACATCACAACAAGACAAGGGTAGTTTACGCCTCTATCATACAGTTTTATGGCAAAGTGCATCCCTGGTGAGTGCATTTTTCAGCATCTGACTTGCTAGACACTACACTATGTAATGCAATAAAGAATTGGCAAACTATGTCAAGGAATTGGCTGGCTTATAAGTCTACTGAGGAGCTGGAGGTTATATAATTGATGACTTGATAGACTCTCCTCCGGCAAGGAAAGAAATGACTTAGATAGTATCAATCACGCTGCAATGGGAATCGCTTTATCCACAGGAACTCAGTCCTATGACAAGGATCCGCAGGAGGCCGCTTTGTTGGCAAAACCTGGCAAGAAAGGAAAATAAGTAGCTTAGCAGAATACTTATACGTGGTTATAGGAAATGGAATTGGTTATGGCACGTGCCTAAGCTTGAAAGAGGTACCGGATCATTGAACTACTTTCCTTACCATAGTTAGAGCAACTCAGTATACTACCTCATCCAACTCAGGTTCTTTCCTCTGGACTAAGCAAATTTCTGCCTTTTCTGAGAAAGAAACTGACCCTAACCCTTCCTACCGTACCTCGTTGACTGAACCTCGGCCTCGCTCACATAACTACTCTAGAATTTCGGAGCCATTGATCTAGTCAATTCTTTGGCATGGGCTTTCTAATTGGTAGGGCGATTTGAATCTTACCCGTGAACTGACCGTACCCAGTGAAACTAAAGCTAAAGGTTGAAATCGAGGATCTATCCTTTTTTCTTTTGTAAGCTAGTCAATGACGAACTCTATTTATTAAGTATAACCTTAAGAAGAATGGAAGAATCTATCTTCTCTAGCTACTTACTTTGGACATCTCTATCTCGCTTCGCCGCTCCGCGCCTTATGTGACTTATTCCTCAATTGGATATTCTTGAGACCCGCTTCCCCTTCGCGCCTTATGTCTATCTTAATAAGTAATTAATATACCTATTAACTCGACCTCGCTAACTCCAACTTCCTTGCTTTAGTCTAGTCTCGGTCTATTCTCCTTTCGAAGCAAGCAAGAATCAGGCTTTAGCCAGCTACTAACCTATCCTATATCGTGAACCTGAGAACTTTCATATCAAGTGGTAACTTAAACTATACCTTTCTAGTAGCTTTATAAGGATGAAAAGATCTGTTCTTTGAATGAGGCCCGTAGCAGAGAAGGACGCAATGAAAGAAGGAACTCAAACCTATTATATATAGAATATTCTTTTCTTACCCTTGGGACTGTGATCTCCTTTGACTAAGAAGAAGAAGTGACCACATAATCCCGAGTTGGGGATGGGCAGTCCCTTCAAAGGAATGAATTATTCTCTCTTTTTTGGGTAAAGATGGTCTTCTCCGGATCTGACTAAACTTAAGAAATGGCCATTTTTGTTTAGAGAAAGCAAGAGTTTAGGGACCTTCATGTATGATCCGTTTGGCTAATTTCAAGGGCCTTAACAGCCAGAATCTAACAATCCAGCATACTTAACGTCACCATCATCTCACGATAAAGTCAAATCTTTCCCATGAATCTAGAAATCCAGTATACGTTCCTGGCGATCCCCTAAGGTATTTCCTTTCCTTTGATGCCCCTACTACGGTACTGTAACTGCCAATCCCTTAATTGTCACAATCCAGAGAATCTTGCCCAATCAATTAACATCTCATTTTCCGCTTTTCCTTAGTCTCTGCTTTTGACTGATTTTCTAGGTTATAATTCCCATCCCAAGATTGAGAGTACGAGATGGACATACCTCAAGAAGCCAAGATGATTCAATGAATGTCTTTCTTGTTGCTTTTCTTTTGTATGAGCAGGAGTTATTACCAAGAGGTAACACATGGGACACCCCTCCAATCGTCTATCAATTCAGTATCATCCTGCACCTTACTTTTCTCTATTCTGAGGTAAGTAGCAAATAATTGGCTTATCTATCTTAGGAACCACATGACTAACTAAATTCCATTCCATTGAGGTATCGTTACGTTCATTGCCTCGAATGATATAGAATACGTTGGCTCCTTTGCCGCTTCGCGCCTCTTGACTTTAACAAACAACCATGGAACCTTGATTCATCCTTTCGTCTCCCTCCTAAGACTGACCTTAGTAACTAATTAGAGTAGGTGGTTTGGTAAAGGCCTTAAGCTCCTTCCTGTTCATGAAGGATAGGGTCCTTGGCTTGCTTCAAGGTAGCCATAGAGAGAGAGATGTTGGGCTAAGTGAATGGAATAATGGAATCTAATTAAGTCGCTCTCAATCTTCTATCTGTAATGATTGATGATAAAGAATCCCCCTTTTTCATTTGTGAAGAGAAGCCCTCTCATAATAGAATAGTCAAAAATCTCTTTTCCATTTAGAATAATCGAATCATCAGTGCAACTATTTCAAATGGATCTCCCAGAGTAAATCATCGTTCCGTCATTCAACATGCTTCTATAGCTGCGATTTGAAAGGAAGTCCTTTAGCCAATTCTCAAATCCCACTCCTTCATATTCCTGAAAATAAAGGCTACTCACCGTCTACCCCTAGCCGTACTATCGGACTGAGCCACTTTCAGTTCCTAGATGAGTGACGAAACTCTACATCAGTAACGCAGACCGTACTCTTCACATAGGATTCAAGGGGAATCCCTATCAAAGAACTCTCAAACAAAAGTAAGTAGTTAACTCGGAATCTCGAAAGTGAAAGCAGACAGAGTGAGAAAAGACTGAAGTGAGAGCAAAGAGGGAGGAGTTGAAAGTAGGTAAGGGTCCGGGCACCAAACTAAATAGTTTACAGTTCCTCGGATGAACGGAAATACTTGGCTGGATCGAATCAAAGGGAAGATACGCATAGCCACTAGAAGAAGAGAAGGCATGAAGGCTAAGTAAGCAGAGCTAAAAGGGGCGATCTTCGTCTGTCAATGACTAAGGAGAAAGGAGTGCAAGCTTGAACCAATGAGTAAATACAAGACGTGGAATTTGTTCTAGTCAATCGGTTGACACCTAACGGATCTTACTTTACCAGACCCCGATACTTAAGATTAAGCCAGTTATACTCCTTCCAATACGGCTGGCTATCCACCTTTCTATTCCAACGAAAAATGTTTGACCAGATTAGATGAACCCTGTTGAAGAAGACTGCACTCAATAGCAGCCCTCTTACTCAATTAAGAAAGGGGCCAAGCGAGGCCCAAGTTAGTTGGTTGAAAGAGTAGAATCTATGCCCTTCCTGCCGGCGCTTAGCAATCTAGTTCCGGGAGCCCTAGCTGAATGCGATAGAAGGTATGATAATCGCTGACTTTCTCAACTCTGGTGCAGAATGATACTTCATTTCATAATGAAGGTGCCGAATGGATACTGGATCGATAGATTCAGGGGGGAGAATTCGTAAGTCTGTCTACAAATAAGGATTAGACTCAATCGGGTTGTGCTCAACCAAGGTATAGGATAGCAAGAGGCAACGACGTAGGAGTTGGTCATGAAGGGTCAGAAGTATGCTGGATTTCGTCATTCTATCTACGCTATTTCTAGATAAGCGATTTCTTTACATAGGCTAGCAAGTCAAATCCTTCCGGTTCAACCCATATCGATAAGCTTACCTGCATCCATCCACTTTCTTTGCTTGCAAGCTAGTAAGAAAGTCATTCTCTAGCGAGTACCAGGAATTCAATCAGATAGTAATTCCCTTGATCACTAGAGGGCTATATTACGCTAGTGGAACTTCCGATGCTTTCTTCTTAAAGGGTTTGCCCTGCCTTTCAAAGCCTCTTTCCGTCAATTCATGGGCGATCGGGGACCGACAGCTTATTTTGTGAGCCTACAATGCGTAGAGTTCGGGGGTTTACAGGAGAAAGGGAAAGGGCAGATAGACTGATAAAAGGAAGGCAGAAAAGGGAGAACTGTACAGAGTAAGAAAGAATAGGAGGTGAAGGCTGGTGTAACATATAGCATGGGGAGCACCGACGCAGGCAACGAAGTCAAATAGAACTCTTTCGCGTTTTACCGGTCAAATCGATAGCGAGACTCATTTCCTTTAGAATTGGGTCAAAAATGGGAGAATTTTGCTTGTTTTTGCTATGGGCGAGATGAAAAAAGTTCTATCTTTTCCTATCGCTCCTGTTCTCTTGCTTGTCCTACCCCGGTGGGTCAACCGATTGGAGAGGTACGAGCTAGAATATTTCTTCTATTCGCAGTTGAGTGCTCTAGCTTGACTCCAAACAACTCATTCTTCGCTCCCAGAATGACGCAATTCAGATCATTCCCAGTTTATGCTCCAGATAATGAGCCAGCTTACGATCCTGCTAACCGGGATTGACCTTTTTCAGAGCCAGATTTACCAGATTCAGGTTATGAAGTTTCAGAGTTTGACGACTAAGGTGAGGAATTATCTGACTTTATAGATTCTGAATGCGAAGAAAAGGAGTCTTTAGATTCTGGAGAAAAGAATTATGCTTTCTAGGTTTCAGTAGGACTACTCCAGGAATGGAATACCAGAAGTAAGGACTAGCGGCTACTTCTCCCAAGGACAAAAGGACAAGAACCCGGACATTAATCCAATGCAGAAATCTGAGGAAAAGAATAATACTGTGATAGACTGCTGGGATAGAATCCAAGAAGTCAAACTACAATCTAAACTTGTGGGAATTATATACAATGGAGGAAATCGAAACAAATCCGTATTCAACTTCGACAACAAGAGGTCAAGATCCAGCTGAAGATCCAGATAAGCAATCTTATGACCCATTTTATGACCCAGCCTATGATCCTTCTTCTGGTCCAGATTGACCTGCTTCTGAGCCACCTTTTTCTGATTCAGATTGACCTTTTTCTGACCCGGATAATCCAGATTCAGGTTATGAATGAGATTAGTTTCCAGATTCTGCTCTGGAAGAGTAATCACATTAGACTAATTACCTTACGCACTCCTCCAGATGGGAGTGGCTCCTTCCTAGCAGCAAGATCAAGCAAAACAAGGAGATTACAATCTTGAAAAAAACAAGGAGTATCTAATAAACCAACTTCAAGGGGACTTTAAGTATACTGTACCCTAACGGCACCTAACAACTCAGTATACAACACTAAACCTTCATGACGCAACAAAGCCATTCGCATACCTCATCCAACCCAACAACTAGCGTATAAGCCCTCCATAGAGCCTGGCCTTGATCGTACTACGGCAAAAGGGAACCCTACTGTTTGATTTAATAATTCGGGTATGCGCTCACCCGATAGAATTAGGCATTTCGGTCTTATCAAGGTTCCAAGGGAAGAGGTTGACTGGAGATTTATGCCTTTCTTCTTGAGGAATTGATGATCAGTACGAGCGCTTATGGATGTGATTAAGTTGGTTCCTGAGTTCGGGAATTGCTTTCCAATCATCTATCGATTCATCTTCATTCTTAACCCTTAAGCAGTTCTTTTTCACTTAACTCGTACGGGGAGCGATCATTGTCCGATATCGTTGCACCTTCTGGGTAGTGTGACTTCTCTGCCGGTTCGCCGTCTTTTCAGGTTTGAAAGAAGATTGATCATCCCGATTTACCCGATGTTGTTGAGCAAGCCTGGGGCACCTCTTCTCATATCTTGGAAGCTAACAGAAATGTAACCAAAGCTCTCATGCACTGGAACCGGAATGTATTCGGAAACCTTTTTCATAGAAAACGCCGTGTGTTGGCTCGCATTGCGGGGGTGCAGCGTGCGATGGCGCATCACTTTTCGGATCAGTTACTGAATTAAGAAGAAATTCAGGCTGAGTATAGTGCTATTTTGGATCAAGAACAGCTTTTTTGGCAGCAATCTATTGGTTACGTCTCTGTCATGGAGAGAAACTCTCAATTTCTCCACTGCCAAAATCCCGAGACAAGGGGGTGTTTGGTTCTTGACTTGTGCTTATGTTCGCCCGTATGAGACTCGCAAGTGGGATTTCTTAAGCGTATGGCTCGTTTTGCTCATAACTTCCATGGACCCTGGGTGATTATAGGTGATCTTAATGATGTGGCCAGTACCCATGAAAGAGTGGGTGGTGATCCCCCGTCGCTCAGAAGCTGTAATAAGTTTCTTTCTAGAATTAATGCTTGCAACTTAGTGGACATTGGGGCTACTGGTCCTTTCTTTTACTTGGATCAAGGGTAGGGGCTCTAATTCCTCTCGCAGCAGACTGGATCGTGTTCTCGTTTCAGATGCATGGAAATCCCTGTTCCCCGAAGCCACTGTTCAGGTGATCCCCCGTCACCACTCGGATCATCATCCCATCAATTTAGATACTGTGCTGCCTGTGTCGGGGAACCGCTCTCTTAGACCGTTTCGCTTTGAAGCCGCCTGGTTATCTCATAATGGCTTCTCAGAGGTTTTCGATAATGCTTTTGGGGACTCCGGCACTCAGTTCTCTGTGCTATTGCGGAAGTCACTAAAGCGGTTAAGCAGTGGAATTTTGAAGTCTTCGGAAAGATTTTCAAGCGTAAACGTTTGCTCCTCAGACGGATAGCTGGCATTCAATGTTTTTTAAGCCACTCCTCTTCGTCCTTTCTCTCCAATCTGGAAACAGAGCTTGTAGACCAGTATAATCATACTCTTAGACAATAAGAAACACTATGGCTTCAGAAATCTCGTGTTCAGTGGTTTCAGCAGGTACGGAGTCGCTTAAGCGACAGCTTAAGGAACAAGGCGCCGTTAAGGTGCAGCTTATGGACTCGTAACAACGTCTTCACACTTCAGACTCAGACCTTTCATCCGTGAACATCACCCAGCCTTTCCTCATCAATTGACCACATCAATCTAGAGATTGAGCGTAGCCGAGAGCCTCTCTTCGGAACACAGTATCCATCTGCAAACCTATCTCGCGATTCAACATGCTATGCTTATTGAGAACGAACCTAAACCTAATTCAGAGTGGAATTCATCTAGCCAACCCCTGGGTCGAGTGAATCAATTCACTACCTTTCCTGCCACTAGATTACCGAATTCGGAGATCTTGGCTCCGCCCCTTAAGTGGGGCTATGATGAAGAAGATTAAGATGCAATAGGCAGGCTCCCGGATCAAATAAGAATACCTTTCATCCGCGGAGAAGTACCTTAGTCAAATACCTCTTCCTTGGCCAGATCATAATCCGGTCTTTCTCTTGCTTAGTAATAAATCCCTTATTAATGAAAGGGATTTATTAGCCTTTAGACCATAAGAGAGGTTCTCGCTTAGGTCCCGATTAGGGTCCCTAGTTGGAGCTACTAAGAAGGGAGGGCATAGGCAACGAAAAATGAGTTGGAAGTTGCTCTTCTTTATTATATATATATATATCCTTCAGGACGTCCTTCTGAAATAGACGATAGACTTACACCCTGCCTACTTAGTTCCATCTGTGCACAGGCATAGGGTCATGCCAGTATGGCACGACATCTGTTCTGTCAAGGAAGTGCCGCATGGAAGAGGCCTAATTGGCTCCCTTTCAATCCGATCTTCATCCGTTTTGAAAACTTTGCCGAAGCTCGAGCATGACTCAAACCTACACAAGATATACTCAAAAGATTGAACTCAAACGGAACAACATTGCAAGAAAAGAACCAAAGGAAACTAATGTCGACGTCTCTTCACTTTCAGTGCCTTGCCTTTGCTCTTGCGGGGAGGGGTAGGAGGATTTTTGTACAATACAATAGATAGAGACTTACCGAGCAAGAGAGGCCCTCTCTCGCGCTCGTAGCCGTCTTGACCACTAGGAGTTTTAGGCCATGGACCATCCATTCCACTTAGGTCCTTATCTCGTCAATATCAGGCAAGGAAACGAAGTTGGGCTAATTCCTAGCTAGAATTGCTAGTATAGATTCTAAGAAATAGCAAATACTATTTACACAGTATAAGAAAGAGACTCTCACTCCTGCTTCGTCTTACTTCCTAATGATTCCAACCTCTTTCAGACGATTGGTACGAAGGAGGCTGATTTGGAGGGTGCTTCTTCCTTGGACGGAATAGAAGGTGGGTTATTGGTCAGATAGCCAACCAAGCAAGCAAAGTGCAACGGTCAATCAATGGGTTCGAGTAGGGGGGCGAACAGGGGCGGGTTAGGAGTACGAGAAAAAGAACATTTTGTATGGACGCTCGTTGCTTTAGGAAGCTTGCTTGACGTAGTGAGGTGCGCCTGGTCGAAGCGAAGCTCCTACACTTACCTAGTTTTTACAAGTCCGAATTTTGGTCTTTGAAAAGGCTCGAGAGACCTTTTGTATCCGAACGTGGAGCATGACTAAGCTTGCAGTTCCAGCCCCTACCCAGCAGCTGGCGAATATCCTCAACAATTGTACCGTCTGGCAGCGAAGAAATCTCATCACCATTAACTAAATCCACTGCTGCTTTCGAGTCCGAGGAGCACCACACATTGCGAAACCCAGCAGTCCAAGCACAAAGCAAACCTTGGCGAATAGCAAGTAATTCACCACGAAAGACCGAGCAGCATCAACATGGACCTTCAACTGCCCAGGTTCAGGTTTCGCCCAACCCACAAGGATAGTGCTGTACTGAGCCTCATTACTGGCAGGTCTATGAAATTCAAAAACCTTCCTAGCTTCTCTTTCGATAACAACCAAAGGATTATCCGGCCGTCTGAACTGAGAATCAAAGATTTATGAGCATCGCTATTTCCAAAGATACCAACACGTGGTGATAAAATAAATGGGCCAAGGGATGCCGCCAATAAACTTACCACCACTACGATTTAAATTAGGGTAAAGCCAGGCTTTTCTATCCATAATAATGAAACTGGAAATCAGAGAGGGGGGGTAAAATATTACACCAAACGGCTCTAGCCTTCTTGCAATCTCTAATCACATGGACGCAGTCCTCAATCGGCCCCGAGCATATGGAGCAAGCACTGGAAGCAGCAATATGACGCTCAAAACGAAGTTTATTCGTCACCAACCTGTCCCGCCAGACCAACCAAATGAAAGCTTTCCATTTAGCCAATCCTTCCCATTTCCAATTCTCCATTGAAAACCACTTTCCAAGATAGGGGCCATAGCCATCAGACCTCTCCAAGTGTGACTACTGTTAAGGTACCGCTTCTCTTAATTGGGCCACCATCACAATATTTGCCTCTAAGAACCGTGACCCAATAAGAGCTCGGTTCACTCTTCTCCAAGCTGCTTTGGTGAGAAGGGCTTGGTTCATTTGCCGGGCACGTCGTATCCCCAACCCACCCTCATTCTTCGGTCTACAAACTGTCTCCAAATTCACTAAATGCAAGGCACGCTTCTCCGCCTTATCGCCCCCTGTGCTTGCACCATTCGTCTATCGACTCATAAACTTTGTTCCCTGCAGTCGTACGACGTAAGCCCCCTTATTTCCATAGTCTAATCGACTCAGTATCCTTACGGCACCTGGCTAGTCTGGCAACTCAGTATACTGAACGTCACCTCAGTATCTCATTATATTCCGCAGTGAGTTTGCGTTCTAACCGCTGAAGATAAACATTACCACTAACCATGTTCCGATGTATCCCTTCCAGCTCTCGCCCCTCCACCAGATCAAAGGGCAAACAGGTAGTCTCTGACAACTCCTCTGATGACCTGGATGTGGATCCCATGTTTGTCAGTCTTAGACACAAAGAAAGGTACAACACTGTCTTCTTTCATAAAAGGGTTATTAAGAATGTGCATGTCAACTGGACATCCCTGAGGGAATGTGGTTTTGATGAACTTTTCTCTCTGTTTGAGGCACAGGAACTGATTGATTTCACCAGTTTGAATGGTCCATGCCATGACATTACCAGACCTCTTCTGTATGCTAGCATGCCATCTCATTTTCCTGATAATAATGTCTCTTGCTATGCTGATAAGCACTTTATGATTCTGTCATCTCTTCTAATTTTGATAATCATGGTTTGAGAACAAGAGGCTTGGAATCTGCTGCTTACAAAGGGTATGAGAAACTGGAAGCCAAGAAACTGGTATGGAACAATGAGGAGATTGATAATTCTACAAAGCTAGCCTATTCTGATATGCCCCTACAGAGCCTATTGATTCACAAAATTCTAGTTAGGATTTTGGTTCCAAGGGAAGGATCTCATGCTTCTGTGACTGAGGATGATCTGTTTCTGATGTGGTGCATCTTGGCAAGAAGGAAGGTCAACTGGTGCTCTATCTTCTTTAAGCACATGCAGAAGTCAGTTGAAACCAAGCAGTCCAGCCTTGTGTATGGCAGAATTCTGACAAATTTCCTCCTTGATCAAGGAGTGAAACTTAATGGTCTGGACACTGCTCCTTCCTCAAAGGCATCTGACACAATCAACAGACAATATCTCTCCACTCTAGGTTATGTGCAGGACAAGACCTCTCTGGCATGGATACCATCTGAAGCAACCTTAAAGAAGAAAGCAATGCATGAAGCATCCAGTAGCAAGTCTGCTAAGAAGCAAGCTACTGAAGAGCCAGCTTCTGATGAACCAGTTTGGGTTAAGAGATTGTTTGAAGAGATTGCAGGACTCAGGAAGGCTGTTGAAGATCTGCAAGTGGCTGTTACTGAAATTCAAAGCACCCTTCCCTCTCTTTCAATTACTTTGGATGACTGTAATAACTGAAATAACTGCTATTCTGTTTTTGAACTCCTTTGAACTGCTTTTAAACTGCTCTGCAGGTCTTGCTCCCTCTCCTTTTTGATGATACAAAAAGGGGGAGAAAATATTAGAGCAAATGCTATCTGCACTTATCTTTGTTTTATCTGCTGTGCTCCCTTGTTTGTTTCATACCTGGTTCTGTTTTATATCCATACTTGTGATCTGATATGAACTGCTATGAACTGGTTTATACACTCTGTGTCTTGGTATTTGTGGTTATCTTTATATGCACAGATTAAGGGGGAGTCACTCCACTGAAGGAGCACACAGCAAGGGGGAGTTTCTTTCTATTCCTCTCTAGTTATTTATGTATTATTTGCTCTTTGTTTTGTAATCATCAAAAAGGGGGAGATTGTTTAATCCCTAAATTTTTATGATAACAAAAATCATTATTGAAGTGACTAAAATGTGTTTTAAGTGTGCAGGAAGAGCAAATACATATTAAGTCAGTCTGCCTGATTAATATAGCTAGCTATCAGCAAGCAGACTATCTCAGAAGATCAGTTTGGAAGGTCTAGTTAATGAAGTATGGAGAAGTATAAGCGCAGTCACTCTCACAACAAGTGCTAGCTCTCATCACAAGGATGGAGTTACCACTGAGAGGAGACTCCACCAACTGCCCAGTAGATGGCTGAAGGAAGAAGAAGAAGTCAGAGTGGGAAGTGTTCACTGATCTGATTGTAGCCTGCCTTGCTTTCTTTGAATAGGCGCCTAATCGAAAGGAATGAATAGAATCTAACCTTCCGGGCTTTCCTTATTCTCGTAACTGTATTCGGAGCTCTTGTCGGTACGTATCTGGCTCTTAGCTGAAGCTTTAGGAATACTCTATTATCTAGTTCTACCTTTCTTTCCTGATTCTCTTTTTTGAACAAGATTAAGAGAACACATCTGCTTTTTTCTTGGAAGGCCATGCTAACACCATGCTTAAACCAAGCCCGCCTCAGTGTTCTCACCAAGGCAACTGAAAGCACCTTACATTCGTTCGCATTAGTCTGCTTGCACGTCTTCTACCTTCATCTTCCTACTGTGCCTAGCAAGACGAATTCCTCGGTCAGCCAGTTCATCGACACAAGCAAGTCTAACTGTTCGAACTGTAACCTTCACCAATCAAAGAATGGGTGAGGGCGAGGTGATCTTTTTCATATCTTTCTTTTCGGATTGGTTTCGTGTGAAATAAGCTCTTCCACTCTCGTGAAATGTTCACTATCCCGAGGCGATCGAAGTGAGAAAGGACTACGCTGTCGACTAAGGATTGCTCTATCTAAAAAGAAAGGGGAGTACTTTCTGATGTGCGTTCTATTATTGGCTCCTATTTCTTAGGGAGTGATCGGGATTAAGCCGCGTGGCGATACCCGAAAAAAAGAAAGGACTATTCGCTCTTTGGGGTGGGCCTTTCGTACTCCAATCCGTAGGGGGAAAGGCTCATTTTTCAGCAAAATCTAGTGGAAGGGGTTCCATATTCATGAAAAGAGGGGGTTGAATCATCTTACGGAACTAAGACAAGAATTCTGACTAATAATAAGAAAGAGTTAAGCGCCTCCAAGGCCTATAAATAGAAGCTTCTTTCTGTCTATATTTTCAAAGAGAGACGCGAACTTAGAAAGAAAAAAAGACTTTGACTTTCGATATGGATGATATCTACGCCCGACTTTCAAGAATTCCGCAGGAGCTCTCTCAAGTGGAAGAGGAGAAGGTCGAATGGGAGCGAATGCTAGATCTGTTCTGGGAACACATGCCGCCGATTGATCCAGAAGAGATAAGATCTCGTATGCTGGCTATACGGAATCAAATCCAAGCCCTCGAAAACCAAAGGAGGGCCCTTCTTCTCGAACAGCAGGAGCTTATGCTTACTGCTATCCCACGTGATCCCCCGCAAGATTCAAAGAAATGAGCATTAGCTCTTTCTAAAAGATTCAAATAAGGAGTCCGTCGACCCAAAGTAGTGTGTGTTTTCATCCTTTAGTCTGCGCCGTCTTAAATACCAAACTGCCCTTTTAGTCTAATTAGTCTAAAAAAAGGGAACCAACTGCAACTGATTCACAAATCCTGATTAGCCTCGAGTCAGGCCTAAGCCCGGAAGTGCTTTCGCTCTCAACTCTGTTTTCTTATGCCCGAACACTCAAATAAGAAGGAAAAGCAACTCTACTGGCTTGGGAGAACTTGAATCATCTTTCTATTCAACTATAGCAACCAAGACGCAATTAGTCAATACCAGGCAAAGTACAACCTATGATTTCCGGTCCTTTCTCTTTAGGTCATTTATCGGTCCCTCGTTCGACATATATAATCTCATATAAAGACGCCCCTACGGACGAATCGACTGCTTCTCTCGAGATGCAAAGAATAGCGTAAATAAAGACTCTCTTGGTCCTTTCGAAGCAGATATTCGTACGCCCATTGGGTTCTTTTAGGATGGCACAGGTTTCGGCTTGACTGCTTTCCTTGGTTTCCTTTTGGTTAGAAGGTGGCTAGCCTTGCTAGACTAAGGAAAGGTAATTGCTTACAGACAGAGCCGATTTTTGAATAGGAGCTTCCTCTCAAAGACCGTATTCCGCCAACTTCGTTTCCTACGCAAACAAGACCAGCAACTGGCTGATAGGACCACAGCCGATATTGACTCAAGAGTTTCTGTGGTGAAAAGACTAGCAGCAGATTCTTCTTCAATTGCGACAGGAGCTCATTCTTTGAGAATCGAATCTGCACTATACTACTAGCCAAAAGTTACAGCAGCTATCACGACTGCGGCAGCTACGAGAAGAGGCTATCGGCACATGAGAGAGTGCCAGACATCGGTGTCAAAGATTGAGTGGGATCGCTTACTAATTGATTCTCCGGCGAGGTCGCATCCGCAAAAGAAAGAAATGACTCGCGCTACATGCACCTTCCGACCAAACAAGGCTCTTCTTATTATAACTAACTAATAGGACTGAGTTAACCTCCTCTTCATTCTCTCTTTTATCGTCTTATCTCAGGCTTCCCGAATAATCAATCCCTTCTCTATCTTTCTGTGCAAAGTCTCAGGTTCTATCTCCAATTCTGGTTAATAGGATCCGCTCTCTGCTTCCCACATTGGTTGCGCCAACCCAATCCAGCTTCATCCCGGGCAGGCGGGGAATTGTTGTAGTTCAGGAGATCCTCCACACTATGAAGAGATCGAAAAGCAGTTTTGCTTGGATGGCTCTAAAAAAGATCTTGCCAAAGCATATGATCGTGTAAATTGGACTTTTCTTCGTCAATGCCGAAATGACAATATGATCTTACTCTCAGCGTAATTCCCGTCTTCATCCCCTTATTAATAAAATTTTATTGCTCCTGGCAGCCTTTCACTTTTCTTGGATAGAGTTGCCTTTAGCTATTCAATGAAACCCATCCGGCAATCTCCTACTTTTTTTGAGAAGCCTATCGATCTGATAGCACTGGCTGGGATTTTCTCTTGTGGTATGTCTTGGGGGAGAAAGAGATGCTACCTCGTCTTACGGTCTTATAGCACCTGATCTTTGGCCGAGCCTTTGTTACACGAGTTTGATCTTTACCATGTTCTTTTGGCACAGGTTTAGTAAGTATGCTGGATTGCGTCATTCTGGTGCAGAATGATACATTATCGTGAGATGATGGTTTGAATATCTTTCTTTTTTCAATGAAGGGGAAGTTACCAATAGCTGAGATAGTACCATGAGTCGACAGGATATCCGATTGGTCGAAAGAGACTTATTAAGTAAGACGTAAGGATCTGGCACTGGCTGCGATAGTATTAAGGTTTTACGACTCTGGAGCGGGTAAGTAGTCCTTTTGTTACCGCTTAACCCCGACCCGGAGTAGCCCTATACCTGGACGAAAGAATGACAGCGTAAGTGGATTTCATTTAGTCCCACATGTAAACCAAGTCAGTCTAAAGACTACCAGTTCTCGCGGGATTTTCCCGGTATTGTTTCTTTATCTTGTCTTGTTTTTGCCTAACCTAGTTTCGGTCAATAGAATAAGCTCTCCTAACCTTCTTCACGATTTTTCAATTTATCTCGATTTCCCGTCCGTATATTATCTTTCATTCCGCTTCGCGCCTTTAGATAAAGTTCTTTTTTGATTTGATTTCTTTTCATTTTTTTGAAACAATATAATGAACTAACTAACCTGTTGATCAAGCTCCTAAGACTCCAGGCTTAGAGGATACCCAACAGGTAAACAAAATAGGGAACCTGGGGAGTGGATCCTAGCGTCACATGAAGTTCAAGGAAGTAGAAGATTCCCAATTCTAACAAGAAGATTTTAGGATTTCAAAGATTGAGTTACATAGATCCATAATTTGCTTATTAGTGCATTTATTTCGTTTTTGTGCTACCGCGCCTTGAATATCGTATTTTGATCTTGTCCATTCGACTATGTACGGTAAATATCCTTACCCGGGGATTGCAAAACAGACCTTCCCTTGGGGGGGATCGGCCCTAACTATGCCCGGACCCACTCTTGGGGAACCTAGACCAAATAAGTGTAAGTGGACTTATCCCAACCAGGGAATCTATGAGCCAGAAAGCTCTTGCCTCATCCGGCTGGGCTCGGAAAAAGACGGATTTAGCGGGCGCTCAGGACTATGTCGGCCCCATTAAAGTGATTCTATATATTTTCAATTAGGTTATTGGCAAGGTCACTTTATGGAGTCTAACCTATGGACTAATTTTCCAACTTCCTTGCGTCGTTGCCTTTGGTGGGATTTTCTTTTTATATAGTAGAACCCAACTTTATCCTGGATTGATGACCAAGTGCGACTGCCAGATATATGATGGAGGCTTTCAACATAGCCTTAGTAGTTTAAGCTGGAGTTTGGAAAAGGCTGCACCTACTATAGAAGACTGGCTGCTAGCCTACATACATCAAAGAACTAATAAAGTAACTACATGGACTGCTAAGGTACGGGATCTTAGATGGAGAGAGTACGGCATGGACTAAGGGCTGGACTGGGTACGGAATAAGGGATTACCGACAAAGAGATGTACCGATTCCAATGCCTACGAGATAGAAAGAGAAGTTACCCTCAAGGGGGCGGGGCTATTAGACCAACAAGGCAATGGGACCTTACTAAGACGATAGGCGAGGACCTTGAATCAATCAAGCAATGACTTTCTTCGAGAAAGAAGAAAAGGTAGACTAAGTCAAACAAAAGCCATTTACATGGAACCTTAGCCCCTCGGGAATGCTTTTCATACTCTATTTATAGAAGGAAAAGAAAGTATGCCGCTTTTCTTCCTCCTTTTTTAAGAGAATCGTGGTAAGGGCTGAAGATCGAGTTCATGCTTTTGGGCTCGTGTAAGGATTTCCCTATGGGTTAGGCCGGCGAAGGGGCAATTTACTTCCTCTCTTCATTCTTCTATGAAAGTGGTAGGAAAAAGACTTTCACGCTTTATGGTCTGCTGAATTCAACGGATCTCAAATCATCCATTTCTGAGCTTCAAGCCTTGCAAGCTTTCGAAGTCTTGCATTCATTTATGTCTCATTTTCAGGTAGAGTCTATCTGGCCCCTATAGGAACCCCCCTGAGGGGGGAATTCAAATGAAAGAGGCTCAGAAGGAGCGATATTTAGCAAGTCTTCCGTGAGTGAATGGTCTCATCCAGCCCGCGAGTCAATCCTATCAGTCGATCAGCCTAAGACTTAAGGACTGAGTTTCCTTTCTTCCTCCCTCAGGTCATGTGTAATAGCCGGAGGGCAGAATTCGTATTTGTCTGTCTGCAGTCCTTATGTAGGTATGTCCGGTGGTCCAGCCAGCGCAGGCTATACTCTTGTTCTATTAGTCCATCCAGTCGGTCAGTTGATAGTTTGATGTGGACGTCTGAAGTTGGCGATTGGTCTTTCTCTTAGACTGCTACATCTTTCTGGAACATTTCAGATAGATACTCACTTCACGTCTTCTGACAGCGGTTAGAACGGCAATGACAGTCGATTTATCCTCTGATTCCTATCGAGTTGACCAAAGGCTTCTCTTCTGACTGTGCTCGTTGGGGCATTAAGCCTAAGGTCAATCTGACCCTTGCCGCTGGCTACCCCTTCTTCTTTTGGCGTGACTGTTTTTTCTATCAATATCCGGTGATCAAGAAGAGAATGCCGTAATGGAATGGACGAGGCCTATTCTCATCTCTGCCCCTCATCCAGTTCCTAGTTTCTAAGCTACTGATGAATCTAGCTATGAGGGCTTTCCCCAACAAAGTCACCAAGGCATGTGTTAAGCGTATAGCTTGACTATCTTCTATCCCTATCCCTAAATGTTGTACGACTGCTGGGACAGAAGACTCAGACAATGTTCAGGTTTCCGTCATCTTTTGCTTAATATCTGTATTGATTCCCTAAACCAAAGGAATAGAACCCTTCCGGGGTTCCCTAGTAGCCCATCTGCAGTGATCCTATTTACTAATCCCTAAGATTTCTGCTTCTTTGGAGCTCTTCTTTCTTCCCATTAGAAAAATCTCTTTCCCTCAGATTTCGATTGTAGCAGGGAAGAGAGCAAGTCTCAGAAGGGAAATAGCGCTCATACATTCCCTACCAAATAACTTGACCGAGGGGTTTCATCCTTATTTCATCCATTGAGTATAACAGTCCACTAGATGAGATTGAAAGTCAATCATAAAAACAACAAACAAAGAAGGCAGGTGCCCCTACACGCAATTCAAGCCGAAACTAGACTCTCTTTTTCCAAAGGACGCTCGTTCCCCTGTCTGGCATGAAAGCCTCGAGCATTGCTGGAATTATAGTTTTGAATATTCGCAGACTGCTGAATCGACAATGGCCTCTTTCCTTAAAGCATATCTATCGTGAAGGGAACTACATGGCTGATGCCTTAGCTTCCAAAGGCCTGCACTGCAACACAGATCACGTTGGGCTCAACGAGCCTCCTCAAGAAATTCTGCAGATCCTCCAGGAAGACAAGGCTGGGAGGATAATTCCTAGGAGAGTGGCTATGTCATCCTGTTTTGTTGCTTTGTTTTTTCCATTTGAATCCAAAAAAATGAATTAGAAGATGACAAAGAAATTGTCGTAAGATGATGTCTGTGTGGTGATTGATACCTTAGTATCGTTGATCCGGGGCAAGCCTCACAACCCATGCATTGTCAGTTAACCTTACCAAGTAAGAGCCGCAAATACATAGGAATCGGAAAGGCGGAGTCCCATTTCAATTGCATGGGGCAACTAAGTTTGGAGCTCTTGGCCTTGCTTATATTATGGTCCCACGCTCTGTCTAGTTGTCACTAACGGAGAATTTACTCTTTCCATGTATGAGAGGAGATGGAGTGCTAGGATCGATATATAAAGCCTTACTATAGCTATAGGGACTGGAACTGCCAGTGAATCCTTCCTAAAAAAACATCCTAGGACTAAGGGATGCTAGATGAGAGATAGGACCTCGCTCAAAGAAAAGGAGATTGCTCAGACTGACTCTTAACCCTGATTCGTATTACCAGCCCGAATGGTGATAGATCAGATCCTATACCTCGATCATATCTCATAAGACAGGTATGATAGATAGATAGAGAGATCTAAACCAGGCATTAAGCACGACACATGCTATCTCTATTTCTGCTATTCCCAGTACTAGGCTTATTCCTGTGAATTTCATGATGTAAATGAGTCTTAGTTTGTAGTTCTTACACAACCTTATTACCAAACAAGACAAGCTTGCCTTTTATTTGAAGGCTTTATGCTAAGATTCTATTGGCTAAGAAGTTAGAAAGACTTGCAGTAGAATAGAAGCTAAGATAATCAAGTAAGATGCGGATAAAAAACTATGGCTCATTTTTGGGTCTACTTCACTTTGAAGGCACATATGGAAGAGCAAGGCATGACTTCTTAGAATGGAGCAGATAGAGTTGAATCCCTACTGAACCGGAAGGAAGGTAGAGCTTGATCAGCGGGAGAGTCACAGCAAGCAAAGAAATCAAGAGGCACTGAAAGTGATCTGATCGCATTCATTCTTGAACTAAGAAGTACTACAATCTCCTTCTTAGACTTGGGAATTAGTAGTGGCTAGTTCAGTATTAGCTATTCCCTTCTTTGTTCCCTATCTAAATCAGTAAAGCTAGAGTCTCAGTCTTCAGATTGTATACAAGTATGGGAAAGTAGGAGAGGACTTGAAGTCAGAATCTAGTCACGAGATAAGCCTCCTCTCGTCTAATAGAAGTCTTGAACTAGCATTCTATCATATCATAGGTGCGAGTTGTAGAGCTCATTGATCCGTCCACACTCAAAAAAGCCTTTTCCATTCGCTTGGGATAACCGCTAGTTACTATAAGAGACGAGTTGCAAGGGTGGAGTTCCTCCCCCAAAGCAAGGAGGGGGAAGGGGCAAAGCGAGAGCATATCTTCCATCTCGAGATGGTGATTTAGATCCACGAAGCAGCCAGCTTCGCGCCTCAATCTGATCAGCTACAAGAGTGAACTATATCACTTTTGGAAGCTTATTTCTATTCCCGATCTGATCCTTCTAAGTGTGCTTTCCTAGTTAGGGGGAGGCTTTCAGGACCCAGTTGGCAAATAGCTGTGACTTCATTCCTCTCTTTTCTCTTGAGTGCGTGAATGATAAGTAGGCAAGGTCGTCAACCCATTTTACCTTGAGCTTTCCGGCTAGATAAACTACTAAGTTCAGTGGTACAATACACAGTAAAGAAGACATTCACTTCTTGTCACAAAGCTTACACGAAGAATATTTAGGCCGAGTAGGCTTCGCATTGTTTACCGGGGAAAGTGCCTTTCCCCAGCTCCTGCCTTTCAAAGACAGGTCCTATTCCGGACAAACTTTATCATTACATCTCATTCCTTCTTTCGAGCAGGTGACTTAATTGGCTTTGGGAAATCTTCTTCTTACTCTTTCGTCTATGAGCCCACCTAGCTATAAAGACTCCTTTTAGCAAAGAAAGCAACCCAACACAGCAAGATATGCTCTTTTTGCCTCTTGGCCTTTCCTTTTACATTGAGTCTTCCTTTCACCAACCTCCTATGTATGGGCTTGGCTTAGAAAGAAATCGATATGATATCCGGCACACTGACCTCTGGGCTCTGTAGCAAAACCCTTTTTCTCTTTAATACTTACTTCTTTCGGACAAAGAAATAGTTGAGGCAGGGCTCAGAATAAGTTCTAATCCCAGGCTGCTTTTTACAATCTTCTTTCATGTCTTTGAAATAAAGGATCAAAGGCGAGATTGAAAGAACAGCTATTCCTCTTTCATCCAAGGAAGGGAACGGAACTGCTTCTAATCGCGCTCATTATATTCGCCCCTTCCCCGCACCCTTATGTCTATCGACTACAGCCGAATACTTCTCCTGTGTTTAGCAACCCATATATTCAAACCTAAAGACGTTGCCAATTCTATCTAAAGAATTTCCTATCGATTCATCTCTGTAGTCCCTCTGGATCTCCTTCTTTCTTATGCTATGGGATCGAACTAATCCCTAGAATGTCTTCCTTCTTTCTTCTATAGTAGTCAGAGGTCTTACAGTTAGTCCTATCCCTCTGGAATGAGGAGAGCCTATACTATGGGCTCAGTAAGAAAGAGGTTGTATTGCTTTCATTAGCAAAAACCCTCCGTTTGAGTACACTGTTTGAGTACACTCATGTATGTTCCCTCATGGGGTGAATTAGAGCCCCTTATTCTTACTAAAATTCAAGTCACTATTTACCCTATTCGTAAAGGTTTCCTTACAGTCTAAGTATGTTAAGATCAAGTAAGGTATGTGGTACAGTAACTCCCATCCCCTTCTATGGGTTTTCCTTTTATTCCCCTACTGTCACTCTTTTAAGGTACGGTAACTTCCATTCCCTCCTGTATATAGAAAACTTCTTTGATTTCTTTATTGTATTAAATAGATCTGTTATGTATGCTGTCTAGAGATCTCTCTATAAGCGATAAGCGTAGCAAATAGGATCTTCAGATATCTATCTTACAGTCTAATCAATATGGATCTTATAGCTTTAGGTTAGAGGACTCCCTGAATGAGGGAGGAGTCCGAGTTTACCTTGTTCCATAAGAGCTAAAAGAGCTAACTATTATACAGGTTGGTTTATACAGGAGGGGTATAGGTTTTCGGTTTGGCGTGGGACCTTTTCTTTGGAGACACTGTGCTTCCCCTGGGATTGCACCAGGAGTGCCGTCTTGTCCTATCTGCAGTTTTAGTTCCTCTCGAAACCCAGGCAACTATTGCTCCAATCAAGTGTTGAGGCACGAGGATTTTCAGGGGGCATATGGCTTCTCTGGAAGGATGATGTAGTGGAGGTGGATGTTTTGGTTCGCTCGGACCAGCTCATTCATGCCACAGTAAAGCGTCGAAATCAACCTTCTTGGCTTCTCACTGCGGTTTATGGTAGCCCAATTGGTAATCCTCAAACAGTTCAAAATTGATCAGAAAATACCCATCATGCAGATCGACGACTTCCATATCCCCTTGGGCTGCCAGAGGCGATTAAGTTTTTCAACAAGGAAAGGATAGCAGACCCTAGAACCCATAAGTTTGATAACTAAGGCATCTATCCATGGCTTCTGTAATTTCTCTTTAGCCTGAGAGCTTAAACGTATGAAATAGAGACCAGTTCTTATAATAAAGTAAGTTCTCTCAGGATCAGAGGCTAGAGCATTACCTCCCTGCAGACAAAGCGAAGCCCTTATGTTAGCGCTTATTTGCTGGGATCTCTTTCCACTGCCTGGGCAATACTGAGATTAGGCAAAGAAAATGACTCGTGGTTATATTTGGGAAAGAGACAGACTCTGGCTAGCCGGGGAAGAAGGTTCCGCCGGATGAGAGTAGCCATACCTTTCAAGCTAGCATAGATAGCAGTGGGAGACAAAAGAAATGTTTCACGCAATAGCGTTAAAGAAGTCCTACTAAGCTAAAGAAGTCGGTGAAGCGAACCTACCGTATTTACCTCAGTGTATAAAGACTAACCCAATAGACCCCCACCTTCCTTGGTAATGCGAAGTATACTTTCTATCGATTGCTTTCAAGCCTGTTCTTAATAAGAAAGACAGGTCCTTGTTAAGTAGTCAATTCTGAGATTGATTAGAACTAAGGTTTAGCCATAATACATCCTTCCCCTAGCGACATTCCCTTTCCCCTTTCCCGGGGTTCAGTTGCTCTTTCTTGGCCTTGAGTCTTGGGGGGTATTGAGGATACTCGAATTTGGTTCCTGAGTCGGTCGGGCGAGTATACAGTAAAGTCTACTTATAGTGAGTTAACTAAAGTGGAGTCTCGGGTGTGAAGGAATGGAATCCAGATTGAATACATATACGGATTGAAAACAGACCCACGGGGCGGTTTATCATAAGACTGTAGTTGTACGACTCTAGTATGAAATTACCTATATAGAATAGATGACTTTCTACTCGTCAAAATAGAAATTAGGCTATTATCTAGAAACATCTTATGACAAGAATCTCTCTGTCTCATCATCCTCTCTCTCTACCGCTGACCATGTTTTCTTCCTGGAAAGCATTCCTTATTTAGTCTATTATGAAATCAGTCTCTCTCTACACCTAAAGCACGAATAATCATCTTTCGCCTACTCACAACTTAGGCTCTTCCATCCCAAAATCCATCTCCTTCCTACTCTAGTACCAGAGTCTGGAATATGAGATTGACTTTCTGAATCAACATCGTGGAACTCCACCCATAATGCTCTCCTACTTAAGCTAAGCGAGTTACCATGTACTAATAAATATAGTATTCAAAACACTCCCTTCCTTGCCTGGACTAGCTGAAGGCAGTACAGCTTCATTCTTTTCTTTTTCATTTGAAACAATGACTATGGAACTACACATTGCATCTAAAATAGCGGATGTCGGCGCATACATTTT
>JAYMTT010000034.1:0-40007 GCA_036898025.1 Hypseocharis bilobata
GAAACACAAGCGGGAGACGTATCGGCCTATATTCCAACAAATGTAATCTCAATTACTGATGGACAAATCTGTTTGGAAACTGAGCTCTTTTATCGAGGAATTAGACCGGCTATTAACGTCGGCTTATCCGTAAGTCGCGTCGGGTCGGCCGCTCAGTTGAAAGCTATGAAACAAGTGTGCGGGAGTTTAAAGCTAGAATTGGCACAATATCGAGAAGTTGCCGCCTTTGCTCAATTTGGATCGGACCTTGATGCTGCCACTCAGGCATTACTTAATAGAGGTGCGCGACTTACCGAAGTACTGAAACAACCACAATATGCACCACTTCCTATTGAAAAACAAATTCTAGTCATTTATGCTGCTGTCAATGGATTCTGTGATCGAATGCCACTAGACAGAATTGCTCAATATGAAAGAGAAATTCTCAATTCTATCAAACCGGAATTACTACAATCCCTATGCGAAAAAGGGGGCTTAACTAACGAAAAAAAAAGTCAATTAGAGGAATTCTTAACAGAAAGAGCCGCAGATTTGATTACTGAAAAAAATAACCAATGAACCAGAATAGAGTCTATAACTCTTTTTGGAAAGCCATTAATCTAGTGTGTGGACTAAGGATTGAGTATATCATATTTTGGTCCTTAATCCTAGCACTTATTCTGCTATTTTATGTATAGTTCGGCGTTATAGAAGAGGATCGGATCACAAATAAGAAGGGTATGGGGGCATGAGTACTGAATATATTCTATATTCGGGCATGAAAAGAAAAAAGCCTCAATTGACAGCAATTAAGAACCCAACAGAAAAAGAATGAGCATTAAAAACACAAGAAACATCATTATCAGAACATAATTTTCTAATGGAAATTAGAAGAAGAGATAATTGAGGTACATGCAAAATTTTGTTGAGAAATAAAGACTGAGCACGAGTATTCAAATAATTGGAACCAACATTTTGAACAGGAAGTAATTGCCCATCACCTACAAGTATACGTGTAGTGCCAGTGTAAGGTTTAAGAGAAGTGAGATTACCTGAATGAGGGGTCATATGAGCAGATGCAGCAGTATCAGGGTACCAGACAGCCTCATTAGTCTCACCATGAGACAAAGCAGAAAAAGATTTTGCCACATCATTGACATCAAAAGCATGGGGACAATATGCAGCAATATGACCAAATCAGACCACAATTGTAACAAGTAGGAGAATGAGAGGTAGAAGGACCAGGACCCAATAAAAGAACCCCGCATTACCCGAAACAGAAGAATTAGACTGACTAGCAGGGGATGAAGCATAATTGGAGGACACAGTATTCTAACTAGGACTAGAATGAATATAAGCATTACTGTTACCAATGTGATGGTCATGAGAGTGCACTGCACCACGCCCCCCACCTCGTCCACGGTTCTGTTGTGAGACAAAGGCAGTAGCCATGGATGGTGAAGAAGTGGCTGACTGCTGCCGAATAAGAGAATGCTCAAGTTGAAGCAATTTTGCAGACAATTGCTCAAAGGTTGGGAGCTCTATCGCGTTTGTCATCATGGCTGTAAAGATTTGAGAATCGGTGTCGTCGGTGGCCAGCAAGGGCGGATGTTACGAGTTCTCTGTCGGTGACCGGAGATCCAATTGCAGCAAGCTTCTCGGCTGTCAATTTGAATTTTCCGAGGAAGGTCTGGGCATCATCGGTGCCTTTCGAAGTCGTTCTCATCTCGAGCTTAAGAGAGAGCTCTTGAGCGGAGGCATTGGCAATGAACCTGCGCTCCAACGCCGTCCAAATGTCTCGGCTCGTCGGTAAGGAGTGCACCTCTTGATAGACCGCCGGGGATAGTGTAGCATTCAGCCAGCTACAAAGATTTTGGTCGGTGCGAATCCATGACGTGAAGGCTGGGTTCGGAAGTTGTCTACCCACCTCATCCATTAGAGTCGCCGGTGGGCAAGGAAGCGGGAAGGGGATGAGATGTAAACATCGTAGCAGAGTAGGTTGGGAATGAAGGGAGACCAGTGGAGATAGGTGGGAATGACATTGGGATTGAGAGTTCAGAGGTAGAAGAGACTGGTGGAGTGGTTGGAGTTTCTGGGTGGTGAATAAGCCATGAAAACAGAGGACTGTGCGCAGACGGAGTCTCAACCGTGAGGAAAATGCCGAACCCCGATTTCCTCTCTTGCTTTTAGGTAGGGTGTTGGTTCCTCGACTTCGGGATAAGTCAAGGGATAGAAGTAGCTATCTTTACTTCATGTGTGACTACAATACCATACATAAAGAAAGCTTTCAGATGGATATAGTCCAATGACTAAAGCTCTGCCAGCCTAGCCTATTGTAGACTTCACTTTACTCTCTTTCTATTAATCTCGGCGAGGTTGACCAAGGTATGTATGAAAGTCTTTTAGTCTCTAATTCTATGTATACTTTTCATGTTAGTTAAAGTCCTGGTTCTTTGACCACTACCACTGGGCTATCGAATAGGAGCTGCACCTTCACTTTCTTTCTATGCTTACCTGGTCTATACGAGCCTTTCCTTGTAGCTGCAGTAGGAGCATGAGTATTAGCTTTCACCTTTCCACTTGGATATGAGGGAAAGGGTTCCTAGCTAGTGGGAGAGCCTAGAGGCAGGCTTGTCAGAAAGCATCTTATATAGAGTGAGGCTGTTCCTAGTTAGATCTTTTCTGTTCGTTCTCTTGTGACTGAGGTTGATAGGCTCCTAACTAAGATAAAGTAATGTAAGTGATTGTCTGTCGTGCTCATTTGGTAGAATCTTTTTTGAGCCCAACTTCGCCCCAATCGTCTTACGACTCAACTAAGTTACTACTCCCTTAAGGTTTCGCACCTCGTTCCTACCCCAATCGATAGATAGATTCCTTTGACTGTAAGGGAAGAGACAACGACAAAGTAGTTGTTGGTATCCGTACACTGATACTAGTCGGACAGTAGTGATATATAAAGGTCAAATTTGAACTCTATCTCGCCTAGGTAAACTGGGGCTGACTTGTAAGCTTAAGCTGGTATGGCATGTCTTGTAGGAATGATTCTGCTACTCCCCTATCATTTAGTTCTATGACGGACACTACAGGCAGGAGAACGAAGGGTAGTGTAAGGATGGGCGATGAGTAAGCAAGGAATGTGGCTCCACTGGACCGGACCTACTTGATGAAAGAGAGGATTCCCAGGTAATGCTAGAAGTATGAGAACAAGGGAAAGTGTGAAGGAATCGGCAGCAGGTGTATCCGATTCACCCGCGGACACGGAGATGGTTCTAGAGACCCCTGTGGATGTAGAGATGCATGCACAAGCAATGGAAGCGGCAGTCCCATTAGAGGACATGGGTGAGCAAGCAACAAAAGTTTCATTCAGAGATAAACTCTTGGGAATCCAGAAACAGAAGGAAGAGTTTGCGCATAAGTGGAGCGATCCCATTCTGACTGGCTGGGACGATTCTATGCTTTTGGTGTCGCAGAAAGAGGGTTGGCCCTCATTCCGGGGAGAGGAACTACGGATAAGATTTTGGTGGCTCAGGAATTGATTCATGGAATCCGTAAGAAGTCTGGTCAAGCAGGTTGTATGGCTATCAAGATTGATCTAGCCAAGGCCTATGATCGCATTCGTTGGGATTTCTTGCAAGATTGAGGCTTTTTGGTTTTCCAGAAGCTTGGATCAAAATGGCTTATGTATTGTGTGAGCTCAGCTTCCATGTCAATTTTGTGGAATGGAGAAGTAACCCCTCCGTTTACCCCTACTCGCGGTGTACGGCAAGGCGATCCTCTCTCGCCATATCCTTTTGTTCTTTGTCTAGAACGCCTTTCACACTTGATTGAGACGGCAGTGCAAAATAATCAGTGGCAACCTCTGAAATCTTCGCGGACAGGACCAGCCATATCCCATATTTTTTTTTCGCGGACGATTTCATTCTCTTTGGGGAGGCTACTGAAGCAAATTGGAGTAAGATGACCTTGGTGCTTGAACACTTTTGTCAAGCTTCTGGACAAAAGGTGAATTACAGTAAATCGAAACTCTTTCTTTCTCCTAATGTCCCTGATGAGATGGCTATACATCTTAGTGGAGTTTGTGGGGTGCCGTTATCTACTGATCTTGGGGTGTATTTGGGAGTACCCATTCTTCATGATAGACTTTCTGCAGCAACCTATTCTACTGTGGTGGAAAAGGTGAATTCTACGCTGAATAGTTGGTCTTCCAATTACCTCTCGGGTGCGGGGCGAACAGTCATTGTGAACTCGGTTGCCTCGGGAATTCCCCTTTATCCCATGCAATCGAGTAAACTTCCTATTAGTGTCTCTAATGCAGTGGATAAAAGAAAAAGAAGGTTCTTGTGGGAAAAAAAAGAAGATCGCCGGGGTATGTATATGGTTTCCTGGGATACTGTGTGTTTACAGCGACATGATGGACGTTTCAATGTCAAGGACTCTAAGCTGATGAATCGAGCATTACTTGCGAAGTTAGGGTGGCCTATGATTACTGACCCTAATGCGCTGTGGGTTCGAATTATGCGAGAGAAATATCTGCACGGGGATGATTTCTTACAACACAAAATGAAACCCGGTGCTTCTCATTCTTGGCCCTCCATTATTTATGCTAGAGAGATTGTGAAGCAAGGATTGGGATGGAGTGTTGTCAATGGGCAATCGGTACTGTTCTGGACTGATATTTGGTTGGGTAAGCAGCGCTTAATTGATCGACTAATTCAGCCGCTCCCTGATTCAGAGGTGGGGAAGGTTGTCGCCGGAGGAAAGGGACCAACTGGACCGTTCGAACAAGAAAGTGAAACACGATCAACCTGTTGCTAAGGATACAGAGATGACAGAAGGGGAAGACTCTATTCGTGAGGAGGCTCCTCTCCCTGTGCAAGATGACTTTGAGTATCCGATGCATCCTGATGATTATCCGGCTATGTCTTTTCGTGACAAGCTCTTGCTTTTTTGAACAACAAAGCAAAGGATGCCAAGATTGGAAATCTCGATTCCCAGGGCTTCCGTTGGATTACTATGATGAGGATGTATTGCTTGATGTGGCTACTTTGATTGGCTGGCCTGTTAAGATCGACCTTTAGAGCTATCCATCCCGTAGCTCCTTGTTTTCGTTTCATCGAGTGGATAATTTCTTGAACCACAATAATATTGTCATTACCGGACCGCCCAACATTTCTGAGAAAATCAAGCTTGCAACCCAGTGTCTAACGACCTTAATACTTCTCAACCATCAATTCCTGGACTCTTATTCGGATGCATATCAAAAACAGCAAGCTTAACTTCCTCCACTGATATGCTTTGATTAAGGCAGTCTATAGCATGTGCATCCAGCCGAGGACACAAGGCAATCAAAGGATCTTTATCAACTGTGCAATAAAGGCCCTGAAAGTAATTCATTATCAAACTACAAACAGTGTCTTCATCTTGTTGCCAAATCCCAGCTTCATCCTGAAGGCCTAAGATTTGCTTTTGCTTTCGTCGTATCATTGCTTTCGCATGAAACCACTGAGTGTTTCGATCTCCTTAATCCAATTGGAACGAGATTTCTGGTACCACATAATTTCCTCCTGCCTTAGGATGTCATTGTATTCAGCAGTGAGCTTCCGCTCCAATTTTATGAGATATATGTTCCCGCTGGTCATGTTTCGACACACACCTTCAAGCCGAGCCCTGACTCTATTCTTTCGGCGATAAATATTACCAAAAACTGTGCGGTTCCATTGAGCCATGTGCGCCGCAAAATCTCAGGTAGTAGCCACAAAATCACGATTATTCCTTTGCCAACCTTGGCTTAAGGCGGTCTCGAACTGCCCATGAGTTAGCCATGCGGCTTGAAAACGAAAAGGCCGAGAAGGGGTCGGAACAGACGGAACTGGATCGATATTCACCAACACTGGATGGTGATCGGACTTCATGCGAGGGAGATGCTTGATGTAAGCATGTGGGAACAGAGCATGCCACATAGAATTCCCCATGACCCTATCCAACCGTTTCAACACATTATCCGCACCAAGTTGCATGTTAGTCCAAGTATACCACGGTCCCGATATCCCCATATCTGTAAACCCACATGTTTGCATACATCTCTGGATTTTCTGACCAGCATCATGATAGATATCACCCTTCCCTTGCTTCTCCATGGGACAATTTGGTTAGAATCTCCACCAATAAGTCAGCCATGGAAGATTATGAAGCAAACTGTCCTCAAAGCCTCCCATAAACGTTGTCTCTTCGTCGAATTCGGGCTACCGTACACAGCAGAAAGTAACCACACAGGCTGCTCACCATATCGAATAATAGAGTGAATCATTTGATCTGATTTCACTAAACATTCCACAGAGACATGAGCTGCCCTCCAAAAAAGCCAAATTCCTCCAACCAACAATCAAAGCCCACCTTCGACATAACATCATCTGCTCGACGACCACTACATCTCGGCTCAACCACAATCATCATATACGGATCATGACGGTGAATAATATCCGCCATGCACGTCTGAAAGTCATCGTTGGAAGCACCCCGGACATTCCAAAATATAAGCGTCATAATGATATTATTAGAGAAAAAATACATCCACCCCAACATCCCAAAGATGCAGACAACGATAACTATCATTAATTCAAGTAGATTTTGCCATCAACAGGGGACCCAGCAAGAAGAGGTCTAAGCTCCAAAGGGGGCTCTCTGAAGATAACCAAACCCCGACCACCAGCAGTCCCTAACGCCGCCATTTTGTCAGCACAAAAGTTGCCTTCGCGAAGAGTATGAACAAGATCCCAGGACTCAAAAGAACTCAGCAACTCCCTGCAATCTGAAATAATCGTTCCATGGGGATGGAGGCTAACGTTCGCCTCACGTTAGATAGAGCAACTTGCGAGTCCGACTCGAGAATAATATGACGGTAGCCCTCCATCTGCGCAAGACGAAGCCCCTCTCTAATCGCCCACACTTCAGCTAAATTGTTCGAACCATGCCCAATGAAAAAGCTGAAGCCCACAATCCAAATGCCGCTATGATCCCGCAATAAACCACCCCCAGCAGCGTTATTGTCATCTAAGCTAGCCGAGCCGTCCGTATTCATTTTCACGCACCCCTCTCTTGGAGGAAACCTGCGAATCAGCCGAGTCAGCTCGGATTCCATGCTCCGGATAAATCTTCAACAACGTCATCACCTGCTGGTGCACCGTGCGGCGAAGCTCAAAACCAGAGGTGGTACGACCCTCCATGACAAGCTTATTTCGACTACGCCATAAGGAAAAGAGAGCAGTGGCAAAGATAAGCTTCCAATGGTGAGCCTTACCGCTAGAGGGAGCTAAGTTGTCACGTATCCAGTCCACCAAAGAACTAGAAAAGAAAACATTTGTAGCTGAATTCTCAATCAAATTACACCAAAGGTCACGAGCTAAACCGCAATCCCGAAGAACATGAACTGAGTCCTCAACAACTCCCACACAAGAGGGACAGAAAGGTGATTGCCCAATATGGCGCTGAAACCGCAAGCCATTTGTCTGAATACGATCTTGCAGAGCCAGCCAGATAAGGCCCTTGAACTTATGAGGACAACGGAGCTTCCACACCCAAGATCGATCCATCCCCACCAAGGTATTCAAATACGGATTTTGAAGAAGCCTATAAGCCGAACCAACAGTAAACTCTCCATTCGAAGTAGGTGCCCAGTAAATAACATCCATCTTGCTCGGGTTTCAAGAGACCGGAGTAGCCATAATCGCAGAAAGAATAGCCGCCGGCAAAGGGGTGGCTAGCCGCGACAAGTTCCAAGTACGATCCGGAGCTATACTATAATGTCGCCCACCTTTCAACCTTCATCCTGCAAAGCAACACCTTGGGGAATAAGAGGTCGAATGGCTCCAACAGACAGCCAAGGAGCATCCCATAAATCAGAATTAAGGCCATTGCCAATACGGACCCTTAAGCCAAGCTTCAAACAATTGACACCTTTGAGAACACTGCGCCAAACCACCGAATCCGAGGACTTAGAGCGGACAGTTCGGAGATTATCCTACTGGCAGATATTTCAATCGCAACATCTGAACCCAAGCCGCTTTGTGATTAGTGAAAACCATCCAAGCCAGCTTAGCGAGAGTAAGGTTTGGTTGCTATATGAGACGGAAACCTGAACATTGTCCTATTCCAATTGTCCTACTCAGCACCTTCTCAGCGATATGACTAAACCGGCCTGAAGTGGAATTTCCATGATGAAGTTGAATACCCAAATATTTCCCACTTTGACCGGCCCTAGGTTACAACCGACCGATATCCCTGTGTTAAGCATATAGCACACATTCGCAACTAAGCCATTTCATACCGCGTAGTTGTCCCTTCATACACTGACCTGGTGGCTGGATCTGCTACTGGATCACATAGAGTCTCTGTCTACTAATCTATTTCAGTCCCTAGCATTAACGCACCTCAAAGCTTTGCTCTCGCTCCTCTAGACACAGCACTGCTTCGCATACCTGCGTTGCAGGACTTCTTTCTCTCAGCCCGGGAATCAATCTTGCCTGAACCATGTCAACGTCGGTAGGTTTTCCGGCGGCCTCCACCGGCGGAGGAGCAATCATGACTGAGAATCGTTCGCCATCAACCACCGATTCCGCTGCCGCACCGGAGGATTTAGCAGCACAAACACCATCTCTGTGAACCGCACGCCCGCAGTCATAGCAAATAGATGGCAAACCTTCATATTCCACTGGTTGCCAAACATCCTCAAGTGCAATCTTAGGAATCAAAGGTTTGTCCAAGGCAACTTCAATACACACCCTAGCAAATCTCCCACGCGAGGCGTTTAACGTATTATGATCAACCCTTACAGTGCGTCCCAGAGTGTTTCCAATAGTAACCAACAGATCTTCGTTATCCGCTTCAATGGGCATCCTAGGAAATCTGACCCACACCATCGTCTTGTCGATAATATCAGTATCAGGTCGGAAATCCGGAGTCCATTTTCTTACCGTCAGGTAGTGGCCAAATTGAATCCAAGGGCCTTCATCTACCGCCCATTGATAGTCGTCAAATAATTCCAAATTGACCAACCAAGAAGTATCCGTCCTGAAGGTCCACAACCTCCGCCCCGTGGCTGCCACATCTTATGAAGTTTCTCCACAAGAAAATGGTAACTAATATTAGATCCCATTAGTTTGATAATAAGGGCATCCATCCAAGGTGGAGTTAAGTATACTGGGTTGCGTCACTCTGGCTTCTGAAGTTTGGCTTTGGCTTCCTGGGAGAGATTAAACGCCGGCCATCCCTTATGTCTATCAACTACAGTCACTTTTGTCCCTCCTTCTCAGAAACAACAATCATGTTATCAGTCCAACCAGAGAGGACGGGGTCGTTCCATTTCTTAGTGAACTCCTCCTTCTCCCTCTGAATCCCCAAAAGTTTGTCACGGAAGGAAACCTTAGTGTGCGGCCTGGTTTCATCCTCCTGCATCTCCTCATCAACAATATGATTCTCCTCACCTGGTTGGGTCATATTAGGGGTCTCCGGAATCATGTCAGTATCTGTTAGCCCGCTTCGATCATCATCTCCTTTCTTCACTCGCTTAGTGCTCCTCTCGTGTTCATCAAGTTCTTCGCTGGATCTCGCCGGAGAGGCTTCCACCACCATCTGTCTCATAGGATAACCATTTCAACTTCTTTTACATGAAGTCTTCGGTTTAGGGTTTAAACAGTGTATTTGACTTTCCCATTTTCATGAACCACTTGAGGTTGGGTTGTCCTAATTAATACGAGAATGAAGGACATACGACCATACTAGGCCCTTTATTTGTTGTGGCTCTCTCTATACGCCAACAATGAAATCGCTGCTTGCTAGATCCTTGGCGAAGGTCACTTATGATATGCTGGAACTATACCACAATCACAGGAATATGGATCGGGAGAAATGCTCCTAACGCCCCGCTGGGAACTCTATAGTTGGATATAGATATTCTAAGGCTACGTACGAAATATTGAACACAAGGCCGGGCCCCAAAGCACTTTACTAATGAATAACCAACTGGAGCGATTGACCATGTCATGGAGCTATTCCACTGTCTGCTCTTTTTAGCAAACTGACCGGGGATGGATAAGTCAGTCTATTATCTGTTATCATCGGATAGATTCCTTTTACTTGACTTACTTTACTGCGGATACCCGAAGTAGTAACTGTGGCATCTATCCTTGTGTGAACCTCTTCTGAAGGTCCGTCCAGATTGCCTCTGCAGTTTCCGCATGAGCCGCTGCACCTCTTGTTTCAGGTGCCAATGAATTAGTTAGCCAAGATAGGACAATAGCGTTGCATTGTTCCCAAGCATCAAATTCTTCAGATTCCGGATCTGGCTTGGCAATTGCGCCCGTGACAAACCCGGTTTTGTTCTTGGATCGAAGTGCGGTCAAGAAGCTTCTCCTCCAGGTGAAAGAATTTTAACCATTCTCTTTGAGAAGATCTGTGACAAAAACGAGACCTGGGTGATCTGATGGAGACAAAAAATATGGTGATCGCATATCTATTGAAAACTCTTTAGATTTCAAAGAGCTTTCAACAGTTGTTGCAGGTGCCTTTGGTGCACCACTGTTACCCCCGTTCTTCCTTGCATCTTCATCTGAATTGTCACCCATGATCAAAGACTAGCCAAGGTTGTCTACAACCAAAGCTCTGATACCATAAAGAATTAGTTGAATTCCTTGGAAAGAATTCTATTGAATAGTAGAAACAGTACATATATACACATGGGTGATGGACCGGACCCACAAAGAATAGGAAACAAATCCCATGACTTATGCTACAAGAAAAACTACCATAAAGCTAAGAAGTCAACTACGGGTGTGTACAGCAGGTACAAGCAAATACAATGAGGAAATCAAATAGGAAAGAGAATATTCCTCAATAAATACCGAAATAAGAGAAGCAAAAGAAAGAAAGGCTAAAGTTCTCGCCTTGAAATGGTTAGCTTAGTTAATGTAAATTCAGGAATGCTCACAGCTACAGCTCCTGTGACTGTGCTTTCTGTGGTTCGAGATTATGATTCAAGTTATCAAAATCCTAATAGAAAAAAGCTTGATGGCAACTATACGGCTATCACCCCGTCTATCCGTTCAGTTTAGTGCTTATTACGGGTGGAACCTTGCAAGATAAGAGTTGACTCTTCCTTTCCTATGCTTTTACTAGACTCAGACTCAGACTAATGAATATATTAGCACTGCAAGGCTAGGAATATTCATAGTCAATTATTGTAATACTAAGAAGACTTTGACTTTCTAATATACTTAGATAGTATAAGAAATTTGACAGCAAAGTAGCCTTGCAACTAATAAAGTGAGTCAAGTTTTTTACTATGATTCGACTTTTGAAAAACCTGATGGGAGTATCTGACGAAAACCATTCCTCCTCCCTTAAAAGAGGGAACGAAGCTCTCATACGGGCGCGGATTCATGGATTCCTTGAATCTCTTTCTCTGGCCTATCACTAAGACCATGTCTCCCGAACGCGATATCCTATCCGTTTTCTTTCTGCTTAGATTAGAGTGCCCCAGCCCAGTTGCTATTCAAGTAGCCAGAAAGCCGAAGGCCAATGACACTAGCTAACCAACCCAACCTTTTCATTCAAAACAGTAATGTGATTCCATGTCTCTGATGATTCGGCAGGAGGAAAGAGGGAAGGCTTTGACGGATCCGCTGAAGAAGGATCGGGGTTCAAACTAGTCTGAAGCTTGTCAAAAGGCTTTTGACGATTTGAAGATGGCGATGGTGATGGCAGCACAGGTCAGTTCGTTCCGTTGTGCCCTTGTTGAGTTGTAGGGGTATAAAGATAGTCTAACATCCCGTAGCGGAGTAGTCTAAGATAATTCAGTTACAAGCTTCTAGCGGAGCCTATCGATAAAGCAGAGTTGCGCACCTTAGTTCCTCCAGCTACAGGACCTACCTTCTCTACGAGACCAAAAGAAAAAGACAAAAGAAATGGGCCCCCGGGAAAACGCGAACTTGTGAGATTTGACTGTCGTGACAGAAGGGTCCGAAGGAGGAGCTGATAGGCGAACGAAAGAAAGAAAAGACTGAAGGCTAGCTTACATACCAACACCGCTTTCTCTTTGGTTTAGAGTTTGGTTTTCGATAGAGTAAGCCTTTCTATTACATTCGAAATAGAGTAAATACACCCATGTTTATCCTTGGGCTAGAACTCAAACTACTACACATTACTTTGACTGTGAGCAATTGCTATTGTGAGAAATCCTTCTATGCTAGTAAATTCACTATTCCTAAGGGATGAAAGGCTGAGTGTAACGAAGGGATGAAATGAAGTGTCAACTGATTGGACAAAAACAAAACAACTAGACAGGAATCCGTCTGGGCATAGCATGCCCAGCAGCATCTTCATTCAAGAGGTGAATCACAGCAGCAGGAGGATGACGGTAAACTTGAATAGGGGCCTTAGAAGTGCGACCCAGATCAGCAAGGTGATCAGCAACCGCATTCCCTTCACGGTACGTATGAGTCAGCTTACAGTTCCAGTTCTTGGCCATCAGAGTACGAATCTCATCAACTATCATACCGTCAGGCGAATTGGAATTCCCCTCGCCAAGAACACGGTCAACCCTTCGAGTCCGAAGAACACCACACCTCACGATACCCAGCTTCCCACGCACACAGAAGACCTTGGCGAATTGCCATTAATTCGGCTCGGAAAACAGAGCAGCAACCAATATGACCAAAGAAACCCAGATGCCAGCCACCCAGGCCTCAACACTCCTCCAATACCAGCTCCTTAGCGGACCCTCTAATCCATGATAGATCGAAGGTTTAGTTAAGTATACAGTACCCTTGACGGCACCTGGGATCGGAATAAGACTGGGTTGTACGACTAAGAGTTAGTATGAAAGTTGGAAGAAAATATCTTATATAGAATCCATTTGTTGAAATCGCAACGATAGACAAAGGTTACGTATTCAATTACTTAGATAGAAGTGGTATTAAAGAACTTAGTGCTTCGCGTCCACATTTCAATTCTTTTTCGATGGAGAAAAGCTAGTGACCCAGTGCTCTAAGAAGGGGCTTTACGACTTCAAGCTAAGAAGAATAAAAAGAAAACCACCCCGAAAAAAGTCAAATGCTTCTATCTAAGGAATAGCAGCGTTACACTCCGCCTGTGGACCCTTGTGTAAGACTGGTAAGTAGAGGGCTTGCTACGGATCAGAGTACAGATGATGGATGTCGCTGTGAGTCTCCTTTGCTATGAAAAGAGGGATAGTTGTAGACTAAGTTGTAATGTAAGACGATGAGAGCGATAGCCTCACGGGTTAAGGGTTGCTAAAATTTCTTCTATCGTTGCGATTTCATTCCCTTATAAAATGAGGAAGGAGTAGCTCAAGCTAATTCTGGCATTGATTCTAAGAGCACAGTAAGGCAGTCAACAAACAAGTCTTCATCACCTGGGCCTGATGGGTAGTCGCCGCGCCAAAAAGGAGGAGATCATCCGCAACGAATAAATGCGACACTCCAACACCGCTTCTTCCAACCTTGATGGGCTTCCACGTGCCCTGACTAACACAATCAATCATTAATTAAAGCCCCAAAGCGTTCCATACAAAGAACAAAGAGATATGGAGATAGGGGATCGCCTTGTCGGAGCCCTCTCGTTGGGGGGAAAAACGGACACGCTTCCGTTCCACAAGACGGCAAGCTGAGAGGATGACACACAATACATGATAAGGCGAATCAAGTCATTCGGAACACCAATCCATAACCAAAGTCTCGTGTAAGGTTTAGAAGTAGACTCATCTTTAGGAAATTCTTGAGAATTGGCTTAGTCTTACGGAAATTCATAAGAAGTGGGCTTCCATAGCTGTCGCCCCATGATGGGGAACAAACAAAACATACTAGAAGGTAGTCAAACTACAGTTTTTGCTATACAAGAATGCCCATAGAATCCGTTTCTTACTTCCCAGGTCTAAACCATAGGGATCGGTTCTAATGTAACATTAGACTCAGTCTATTGTTCCTTGTTCCAGCGGTGGCATCGTAACAAAGGGGGGGAACAAAAGGAAAGGGATTTTAGGTCTTATGTCCCCAGAGCAGCAAAGGAGTAAAGAAAAGAAAGAAGGAGATTAGAGATAGCGCGGATAGACACATAAGCCGCAGAAGCAACATAAGCCCCAGAAAGAAGACATTAAACCAAAGGCTAGTAAGGTGGAGTTGTAAGGTTTGTATATCTTAGCTGATAGGCGCCAGGGGGTTGGGCTGGTTACGATAGTGGGTGAGTCGATACTTTCGATTCTAGGTGGGGACGTTTAGTCGGCGAAGAAGAAGGGGTGTCTAATTAACCCGGGAAGATACACGATGGTACTATACTATAACCGCCGGTTTTCGCTAATGAAAGCAATCAAAACAGTTTGTTACTGCGCCAATAGGCATCATACCAGAGGAAAAGAATAATACTGGGTTGATAAACACTGGTTTAGAAGTATACCTCGTTCCCTCTCCAAAGAAAGTGACGCAACGCTTCCATTCTCTTGCGCCTTGTCAGTCGAGCATCGTACGAACCAAACTCAGGTTTAGCATAAAATGAGTCGATAGGAAATTCTTGAGAATTGGCTTAGTCGATAGACTAAGGGGAGGGGGCGAAAGAGAAGAGGTTTGAATTCTCTTAGTTGATAGACTAAGGGGTGCCGATTGGTGCAAGAATGAGGCTTTTGTTCAAAATCTGCCTATTATTGGTTCCGATCATGGACCCATTTGACTTCGGCCTTTTGGTGTTCCTCCTCCTCGTGCTCAAAATCAGCCTTTTCGTTTTGAGCGTATGTGGCTCCATCACTCGGGCTTGGAAGAAGTTGTGAAGAATTCTTGGGATGCCTCGTTACCGAGCTTCTCTTTCTAAGTTGGCAGCAGACCTCTCTGATTGGAACCGCAATGTGTTTGGTAATCTTTTTCAAAGGAAGAGAAGAGTGCTTGGACGTTGGGTGTGCAGAAACAGTTGGCCAATGCCTATTCAGAAAGCTTATGGCGCCTGGAAAGGGATTGACAGAATGAATACAATGACATCCTAGATCAAGAACAAGAATTTTGGCAACAAAAATCGAGGGAGGAATGGATCCTCAAGGGTGAGAGAAACACAACCTACTTCCATCTAGCAACAGTTTGCAATAGAAGATAGAGTTTTTGCTCTAAAGGATGAGAATGGGCTTTGGTGTCATGATCAGGCAACGATGGAAAACATGGTTCTTAATTATTTCAAGGGATTCTTTTTATAAGATATGGAGACAGTGGCTACTAATTTTGGGCCTCTTCCTAGAGGAAGATAGTCGGTGTTTGATGGCCAACATATCTCTCGATGAAGTCAAAGCTTCGCTTTTCAGCATGCAACCATACAAAGCTCCTGGAGTTGATGGATTGCAAGCTGGCTTTTTCCAGCGCTTTTGGAATATTACAGGAATCAAGTTGTGGGAATTAGCCAAAACAGCGCTTGCTACGGGTACTTTTCCAGTTGAGCTGAATCGTACTATCCTGGTTTTCATTCCGAAAGTTCAGCCGCCAGAGCTAGTTTCTCAATTCCGACCGATTGGGCTTTGTTCTTCAGCAAGCTATGGAGGTCTTCCAAAAGGTTTATGGAGGTCCTCTTATTTCTAGCTCGCAGCAAGAGATGAATCGATCTGTCAGAACACCCACGAAGGTGGTAAGATCGGAGAAGGAGAGGGATAGAAGTCGCAGCCCTCGTCGAATCATTGAAGAAGATGGGAAGGACCCGGTTGAGATCGACTCCCAGTCGAGTCTCGATCTGAACACCCTCGATTAGCTTCGTTCGTTAATTCCTCAGCATCTTTAATGCGTGTCATATACTGGAATTGCCGGGGTGTCTGCAACCCTAAGGCAAAAACGAGACATTCAAGATCTTTGCCAGCGTACGAGGCCGGATATTTTATGCCTTGCGGAGACTCATGCTACTGGTTCTATTCCGTCTCCTCTCATATCTGCTTGGGGCTTCTATGATGGTGTGCATGTGGATGCTGAAGGTCGTTCGGGGGGCTTATGGCTCCTCTGGAAACAGTCTGTTAACGTTGTAGTAATTAAGAAACTCAGTTTATTATCAGTCGCATCCCAAGACTAGGTGGTGACTGGGTACTCGTCTCTGCTTACGTTCGTCCTTATGAAACCAGTAAAGCGGATTTCTGGGGTCGTATGGCTCAATTCTCTCAGTCGGTTCAGGCCCCTTGGGCAATTATCGGTGATTTTAACGACGTGACCAGTGCTCACGAGCGTGTTGGCAGTGACCCCCCTTCGGCTCGTTGCTGTTTGAAAATTGGTGTAATTTTCTGGATGATTTGATTCATGTAGAGTACAAATATTTATACATGTACAGTTCCTTGGAGAGAAGGAAAAGAGATCCTACCATTTACTGCTACGATCCTTTACTGCTAGGATTGTCTTGCATATATTACATGTAGTCAACTATATACAAAATGGAAACAATAAATGATAGAGAGGTAATTCAGGAGAGAAGAATCAGGGAATGATATTGGTCAATGATGTGCATGATTCTCTTTACTCCCCCTCAAGTTGGCGCATGGAGGTTGGAAATGCCCAACTTGCCCAAAAGCTCATGAAAGCGATCCCGACCTAGAGCCTTAGTGAAGATGTCTGCCAGTTGAAGTCGGGATGGAACAAAACCAGGAGAAAGTTAGACTGGACGTGCTTAGAATGAAGTGGCAGTCAATTTCAATGTGCTTGGTGCGCTCGTGAAAGACCGGGTTGGCCGTAATGTGAAGGGCGGCCTGATTATCACAGAAAAGAGGAATGGGGTCTTTACAGGAGACGTGCAATTCTGATAGTAATCGGCGAAGCCAGATGAGTTCGCTGGTGTGGTGATGGCCATAGCTCTATATTCGGCTTCAGCGGATGAACGGGAGACAACAGTTTGCTTTTTCGATCGCCAGGAAATAGGAGCATCACCAAGGAAAACCAGATAGCCGGTAGTAGACCGGCGAGTGGTGGGGCAACCTGTCGGCATCACAGTATGCTCGAAGAGTCAGAGTACTCTGAGAAGGTAAAAAGATTCCCTGACCAGGAGAACCTTTAAGATAGCGAAGAACCCGGTAAGCTGCATGAAGGTGGGGTTCACGCGGTTGGTGCATGAACTGACTGAGAACATGGACAGAGTAGCAAATATCTGGCCGAGTGAGAGTGAGATATCAAAGTCTCCCCACTAGTCTCCGATAAAGTCCTGGGTCTGAACAAAGTGTACCCTCTTCAGCCGAGAGCCTATGTTGTTGCTCCATAGGAAAGCCAGCTGGTTTACTGCCCAATCGGTTTCTTCCAACATATCAAGGACATATTTCCGCTGACTTAAATAAATACCGGACTTTGATCTAGCAACTTCAAGTCCCAAAAAGTCTTTTAGCTTCCCCAAATTCTTAATGCGAAACTTGGCATCTAAATACTGCTTGAAATAAGAAAGAAACCTAGAATAGGTTCCAGTCACAATGACATCATCCACGTAAATGAGAACTGCAACAAAAGATTGTGCTTTCCCACGAATAAAAAGAGAGTGACAGTCATTCTAAGAAAATAGGTCTACTATGCTGAAGCAGAAGGGCAGTAGAGTGAAAGCTATCTCTCCAACTCATTCTTCGCTCCAATCGTCTGAAGACTCCGCTTCGCGCCTTGCCTCAGCTTAAATCCTCTTCGTCATAACTTCCTCTGGGGCACCTTAACTCTTCCAGTCTATCACTGCAGTCGAACTAACCCAACTTCGTTCCCTTCTGTCAGCGGACTTGGTTTTGCGGGCAGGGATGAGCATGCGCCATAATTATCACTCAACCTAATTACATAGAAGAAGAACGGGAAAAGATATATTCTAAATTGAATTAAGAGAATAAATCAAGTTTCGTATCAAATACAGACTCAGGAGAGAAGGAAGGAAGAAAGGCATCAGACCCAAGGGAAGGTGAAGAAGAAGAATGTTGCTGAGCCTTCAGAACAGGAGTCTCCAGTTCTGACTGAACAGGGAAGCAACAGAAAGGACAAAGGGAATAAGGTAAGACCAAAGAAAGAGTCCCAGGTGCTAGACCAGCGGTAGAGAGAGGGATATAGTTGTAATTCATTGCCTCGAAGGGGCAGCCAAAGAGTAATCCACAAAAGAGGAAGAAAGGTATTACCAAAGTGACGCAACTTAGCTCCTATTCGGACCCTTCCAACTCCTATCGTCGTTCCCTCTCCCTAGTAGTACGTTAACAGCGGAGGTTATTCATGGATCGATCACTTGAGGAAAGATTGGAATGAAATGCTCTAGGAATGGAACAGATTGTATGGATTCTGAGTCTTGGATTGAGTCTAAGGTTCTAGGCTAGCACTCACCCTTCTCTACCTTAGTAAGTAAGGATAGGTAGTGGAGCTTCTAGGGTACTTGCAAAAGTCAGTCATAGAAGAAAAGAATTGCGTATGTAGTACAGGTTTGCATCCATGCTTCCCTTACTTATTTGATTGACTTATTGTCAGAACCCATGCCAAAGGAAGAGCTTCTACTAGTATTGGCTCTTCTCGCTTTATACCCTTACCACACAAGTGGCTTTCAATGAGTAGTGGTCATATAAGGTTTTCAACTAAAGTAGACATGTAACGGAAAGGAAAGCATTCCATAACGATAGAGATGAGACCTACTTAGTTCGCTTTCGCTGCCGGGCGAGACTCTATTTCCTACTGGGAAAGGCGGGTGAAGCTTCGCTTACGGGCCCCCATAGACAACTCTTCCCCGCTTCACATTCAAGATTTTCCTGCTATGGCGGTAACAACACTTTCTAATTCTTGGACATCACATCAAGGAAAATCCGCTGAGTCGCTTTTTCACCTATATCCGACACCCATTAAGATCTTTCTTCGGTAATCCCTAATTTCGAAACAGACACAAGTCTCTCCCTTAGTTTGACGAGCTGGCTTCGAACTCGAAAGAGCCAATCTAGTCAAATTAGCTTTCGTAGCTCTCTAATATGCCGATACAGAGCAGAGGCCATTTCCAACTAAGTTTTCACACTAATTTAGCCTTTCCTTTAATAAGGCCAGTTTATCTAGACAGAAGTCACATTCAAAAGATTCTAAATCGCATTGGTAGTGCGGAAAGCCTGCAGTTGCTGGTTTGGGCTGGGAGGAGTTGAGTCTGTCTGGGCTAAGGGGGAGTGTTAACGAGGCTAGTAAGGTGGAGTTGTACGACTCTGGTATGAAATCGCTTATATAGAAGAAATCAATCTTTGTCCCTTGCTGTCCACGATCGATTGCATACTAATTCCTTGAGGTACAATCGAACTCTTTCTCACTCTCCTTTCTGCACTAGATGCAATGCTGCCCATGAAACTACTGCTCACGTGCTTAGAGATTGCTGCCATGCTAGAGATATTTGGGCTTCTGTTTTCGCTCCCCTTCCTGGCAACCTCTTTTCTTCTCCTCCCATTAACACTTGGATTCGGGATAATGCTGCACCTTTGCATTCTTCTCAACCAGGAATGAGACAAATCAAACTCATCAAGCTGGGATGAAGCCACTAAAGAAAGGAAGCCAAGAAGGGAGATAGGTATGTTTCATACAGTTACTCACTGCGATAAAAGCCTTTAACTCGACGGGTGGGAAGGTAATATATTTTCACTTAGGGTGAACGCTATGCTATGAATCTTGGGCCATATCACCACTGCCCGGCGAATTGGCACCGTCTCTAAGAAGGGGCTTAAGCTCAACTCACTTCCTCCTTGCTTCTAGATTAACGGATGCCATGATCATGAAATTGTTTGTAAAGATATTGTTTGGCTAAAGATAGCAAGCTTCTCAAACCACCCCCTTCCCTTAGGCGGCCCATCGTTCCTCTCGTGGCCTTCTCTTTATCTTTGTATGGTATGGCGAGGATGTTTCACGAATGAAAGGTGACGTAGTATCCCTTGATCTGCGGTAAGAGCGAAAGGGCATCATAGCGCGTTATATAGAGAGGAACTCTTTCTTTTGCCCTTAGCTTGGAACGCAATAGACGGAATGAGTAGGGTATAGCTCTGAGTCTTTTTATTTCATAGTAGTAGCGGTCTGACTGTCTTTCTGCCTTGAGAGATGCGAAGAATGTATATCTTTCGTATCCTCGCTCTGGGGACGAGTATACTGAGTTTCTATTAGAAGTGGCGGAATCACGGAGTTGAGAGAGGAGGGAACGGAGATTGGCGAGTTGTAAGACGAGGGAACGGCTTTCTTTCGGAATTGAATACGGTTAGCCTCTATCATTCATTTCATTTACTCATCGAAGGGGGGAGGCTCCTCAGTCGGAGTTGATACAGGGTTCATGAATCTGGGAAACCTTTACATATTTATTTAGTTGGAATAGACCCCCATCATAGGTAGATAGTCAGTCCTACCACTTTAGCAAGTACGGTTGTAAGACGAAGAGGCGGAAGTGGACAAGATGCAAGATGATTTGCCAGAAGGAACAACATCTCAATTTGACTTTATAGAAGAATAAGGCTTCCTGGATTCTATTGAATCATCGAGTGCTTCCTCTACTCTACCATCTCTATCCCCACAATTGAAACGTAACCAGTCTATGAGAGGAAGACTAAAAGAAACAGAAGTAGCCCTAAATGAAAAGAAAACAAACAAGCAGAAATCTGAGGGATTACTCTGACAGCTACTACCTCAACATCCTGCTCACAGAAGAAGAATGAAAGCAAGAAGGAAGATATTCTAGGTCTTATGTCCCCAGAGCCACAGGAGCTACCAAGCAACACAGTAACTACAAAAGGCATTCCCTTACTTCCCAGAACGAAAGAGGTATGAATGTTCCCTCCACTCCTCCAAATACTGGACAACTCAAGCGAGAGAAACAAAGCAGAAAACTGAGGTTTAGTGTTGTATACTGAGTTAATGAACTCTGGTGACGAAGTATAAAGACTTCTTTTTTTCCTACGTCTAAGCCTGAAGTGGCATTCATTCGAACCTACGCATTAATAGACAAAGGACTATGTTATGACGGATTCATAGAGGAAAGCCTGGTTGGCCGAGGGGCCTTGTTGCATCCCAGCCAATGCATTCTTCTTTTCGATGACGTACCGGTATAAAGGTTTCAATCAAGTAGAGGTAAGGATCCATCTTTATCAAATAAAGACCAAATAAAGACAAAGCAAAGAAAGCTAGACTCTTTTGTTTGGGTAAAGAGCCCCTTAGCCTCTATGTTATGTCGGAAGGTGACCTACTATGATGGAATGAAACCCAGAGGTACTTTCATGAACTATGTATGAGGGTAGGTATTATTTCCTTCTTGCAAAACAAAAGAAGGGTAGGCTAAGGTACGCCGTTAGAGCTAAGCACTTTCATGAAACTGCATGTGTTAATTAGGCAAATGCTGATACAAATGGGTAGCGCTCATTGCTTCTATCATGATGAGTCGTTTTTGCGGATAGCGGATAAATGATTACTATCACTATACTACTATATACATACATAATCGTGCTACTCTAATCTAATCGCTATTTTCCTGAAATGTCACTCTTTTTATGTTATTCTAATTGACATTCTTGAACGCTACTTTTATGGAAAATCTTGAAGCATGGAGAGTTTGCCAACTCACCTACTCCTACTTATAATTGCTATAACCGTAGTATCTATCCATAGCGCCTTGAAAATACTTAACTTATTTCAAACCTTAATCGACCAACCCCCTTGAATCGGCTTATGCTAATGTACAGAATTCTTATATTTCCTTATTTTACTCCGCTTCCATTCTCTTGCCCAATCGTCTATCGATGTAGCTGACATTTCTGTCGCCCAATCATGACGCGATTCTTTTCATTCAAACCATCATCTCACGATAAAGCATCATTCTGCACCTTCATTTCACAATAAAGTAGGGGAATAAGATGGGTAAACCGGTCTTTCTTTCTTGGTCACTCAATAGCTCATTGGTTGGGATACTTGAAAGCAATAGTAGCAATCCCATACTTCGGGAATTGAGCTAAGACTGGAACCTTTGCTCTCTCTGAGATGTTTATAAAGTGCTAGAAAGGAGAATCACTGATTCTAAGTTTCTATTTGACCAGTTCTTCTATGTAGATATTTATTAAGATATTCTTTTCATGAGATTTGAGACAACAATACTCTAGAAGTTATTGTGACATTAGACTCTTAGATTACACTACACAATAAAGCCGAATGAGAAACCTTCATTTCACAATAAAGATTATTCCGCACCAATCGTCTATCAACTCAGTCTAATTCTTCCCCTGCTGTCTGTCATGGAAGAATGCCCACTCTGTAGAGCCGGCTGTATTCATGGAGCTTGGCTTCCTATTTGCCCTTCTTGGGTTCTCAGTTTCACCTTCGACGGATTTCCTTTCGAGTCAAGTCTTCGGGAGCGCATCCACTCTTTTCCTACTTTCGGAATAGGGGTTCTGCTTCAATGACTTCGTCGCCTTGTGTCTGGGTTGAGTTTAGTCCGTTGCTTTTCGTAACTCTTTTTCCTACCTTGAGTTGATTGAAGGGAAATCTTTCTTGCTTATTGTTTATGAGATGTGCCTCATAGCCCTTAGGTGTATAGGGTCTTGGGTCTATTTTGTTGTGAATGGGTCAGAATGGCTTACGCTTGCTAGCTCGTTCAACCAGACCTTTTTGCATAGGCTCCAGTTCTTTTAGACATATCAGAAATCTGACTTTTCAGAAGGGCGGTGATTGCAACTTCGAAGAAATAGGGAGGATGCCTCAAGGAGTCAAAAGAGCCTACAACATCTATCATTTACATTTGTTCTTTTGAGTCTCAGTCCGTCTGTGAGGTTTTTCCATTCGTATAGCTATCCTGTCGATGAATTGCGCTTTTCCCTATGCCTCGCCCCTGACTTCCTTCTCTAGTTGTCATCCTCATTCTTCTCCTATCGGTCTAACCCTCTATAATAAGGTAATGGAATGCTATCAATCGAAGTTTTCAATGATGTAAGTAAGAGCAAAGGATTAAGAATTCTTTTCATTTTAGGAATGGGTTCCTTGCCGATTTACCTAGTGGGCCAGATTGAGATTTTCTATTTTCACATCCAGCATGGTGTCAAATCTGACTCTCTTTCGGAGCCTAGTGGAGAGGTTTGGACATAATACTGACTTTCTAAACTCTGTAAATAAAGTGGGAACTTTTCCATCTCGCCCATAGATAAAGTAAGAATTTTTCTCTTCTTTAAGACCGAATTCCAGACTCTAGCGACTCGGCGCCTTAGGGAAATCATGTTGCTACCGAAAATCACGGGAAAACGCTTTCTTATTCGATTTTGACTGACTTTTCATCCGGTCGATATATGGCTTTCTTTTTGAAGCCTATTCTTACAGGAGCTCGCGATCTTCCTTTATCTAAGTAATTTCTGTAATTGGCTTAGAAAAGAGTAAATAGGACCTCAACCTAAGAGACAGAATTCCGACCTTCTAGTATGAACCTCTACTGGTCTATCTATCTGCCCTGATGCATAAGAGAAGCTATTCCGTAATGTAAGCGGATGGAACCCCTGCTGGCTATTCAAGCAGAAAGTACAATTCCTTAATCCCGGCGTAAAGAGCAGAAAGAAAGGCTATACAATTCCTGATTCACAAGAGCGGAACAGCAAGACCAGCGACAAGAAAGGGGCTGGATCGGATATTCCATCATTTCCCAGAATGGGCGGGGAAGAAACTTAATGAAAACAAAAAAAGGAAACTAAAGGATTCACTAAGGATTCTTAGCAAAATAACAAGATAAAAGAAGACACAAATCTCATGAAATCAAGGAAAAGAAGAAAATTAGGCAAATAAAGAAGTGGGCTTATATAGTATATAGAATAGAGGTGCTGGCTTTCGCTACACACAATCCTCCCTATCCTTTTAAGGCTAAGGTAAGGCTAAGGGAAAGGACTTTACGCGGAAATCTTCTTAGCTGATTCAGAAATCGGACTACCCTGATCCATAGCTTTCGAGAAGGTTACATGGTGGCTGACGCTCTTGCGAGAAAGGCCAACCGAGCAATGCTGAATGAGTTTACCCAGCGAGTATTGCAAACTCATATTTTTCTTCTTACAACAAGGCCATACAGCGCGTTTATTGACTCTGGAAAGGAATGGGAATAAGTTCATTAAGCTAGCTAAGTATGAGTACTGCCACTACTTCTGTGATCTATTATTCAATATCACTTGGGTAAGCAGGATGTGATCTAGTAAAGCTGATGATATATATATTTCATACATCGTTCTCACTCAACCCAGAATGCTTATATAGCTGACACCAGAGTGACGAAACGTTGTATACTTAACGTCACCTTACGACCCAACACTCCATTAACATACCTCGTTCAACTTCTATGTAATGAAATTGAAAGCGAGCCAAGAGCGAGTGTGTGCAGGCAGATAGGTTGCTCACTGTCCTAGCCGCATTACCTTTATGAGTGAACAATCTGACTTTCGTGATCTTTCTTTTGAGATTTTCTATTATTCCTATTCTCTCATCTAGTCTTGCTCGTTATGATATAGAGATAGCGAGAGTCTGTTCTCTATTTACTTCTGTTTTTCAACCTTTCTGACTTTCTCTCGCAACCGATCCACATTCAACCACTTCTCATTGATTATTCTTGTTTTTTCTTTTATTAAGACTAAATGTAACCTGAATATTCAACTACATTTACCCGCTTGTCAATGGTGTAAGACTCCCTCGTAAATGATTGGTGTCATAATTTTGCACTTCACTGATCAGGTCGCAAGCTCATAGGGGTTACCATGTGGATAAAAGCTGTTCTCTCTTAGAACGTTGTGCCCAGATAATAGAATGTTCAAACCCATCTTATCTCAGAGCAGCCTCTAGGTGTTGTTCGATGCGGCTTTGGACATCGATAATGCTAAGAAATTCGTGGTTGGTCCTTTGTCGGACCCTCATACCGAGAAGAATCTTTTGAAAAGGTTCGAAATAGCCAACGTCGTCTTTCTCCAAGAGAGAGGAGAGGAGGCCGGAGTTTGAATAAAGGATCCATCGGGTGCCTCGGGTGTGAGATCGGTTGATGATGATCCGGGAACTTGAGCAGGAGCGTTATTACCTGTCCCAAGTCTTAGATCAAGATCTAGATCGTCATCGTGAGTCGATGATCGGGAGCTCCAAGCGATAGATCTAAATTGATATTAGCATTCTTGGGCGTGGGGATTTTCCATCCAACATACGAGTTCTTTATCCATTGGAATCCCTTGAAGCTCCACAATAGGAAAGGAGACAGACCCTTCGGTAAGCCCATTTTGATGAGAAAGAATTCAAGGGTTCGGTCCCCCATAAAAAAAGCCACTCTATCTAAGTGAAATAAGTCATTCTAATAGAGCCAAACTAACATAACGAGAATGGTCAAAAGTCAAAGAATGCGTGCATTCCGATTGTATCCCTATGAGAAAAGTTCATCTTCCCGAAGATCCTAAATCAAACCCAAGTCCTGCAATCAATTAGTATAAAAATCAAAGCATTTATGAATTGTCTTCAATACCTTTTTCAATACCACCAACATCTTCCTGCAATTTATAAAGAAGAAAAGATTTTTTCAAAACATTGAGAATTCACTTCATTGTTCTTCCTTTGTTTCATATTGAGATGCTGGTCTGTAACCCATTGGCCTATGTAAAGATTCCAATGGCCAAACCAAAAGAGAATAACAAGAGGCCCACAGGAACTTTTTGAAAGGTGTGTTGGATGGACTAAGCACCGAACCGAAGGGAAAGATGATGAAAGGAAAGGCTAAACCTCAAATCTCCGAACCACCAGATCCTGATCCTCTTTTTCTTGAAAAACTAGATCCCAATCCCAAAGCCGAACCGTAAGAATAAAAAGGAATGTAAACTCTCTCAGGTCTTCCTGTACTTAATGACTGATCGATCCAGAAAAGGGATGAACTCTACAGACAGCTGCCAGCTAGCCTTCCTTATTCAATCTTGAAGTACAGGAATGCTAGACTGAAGACAAGACAGTCACGCTTTGCTTGATTGATCTACTGCGCTTACCAAAACGAGAACGGATTTATTACACATACCATCTTACCTGCTACCCAAACCGAAGCACCTATGTTTTCTTCCTTAACTCCACCTTCGGAAAGATCACTCACTCGGCCGGGCTCCTTTGTTAGCATGAGGGAGTTGACTAGGCTTGGGGATCTTGGGAGCGTTCAAGGTTTTCCCTTTTAGGTTGAGAGCTCACTTTCCGACCATAGGATGAAAGGAAAGGCTTTTATTTCCTAGATAGAAAAAGGTTCAGCTCTTTGAGATGATCAGCGTTCTAGTTCAACTTGGCTTTTTCCGTTTTGGTTTCACTTGGCGTATGTCTTTAGCTCTTTGCCATGCATTCCATTGTGACTTGGCCTATCTCTCTAGTCGGTCTGGCTTACCAAGTTTTTTCTGTAATTTTCCCATTCCCTGATTCACCAAGAAAGAAAGGGCATTCTTTCAATCACGAACAGAACTTCCACCGATTCGCCCACAAGCCAAAGGCTCAAGATAGACAATCAATCAATAAGAATGATAAGCGGCTGGTTGTTAGTAAAATACTAGAAGGAGAGGCTATGTACCTTCAGTGATAGCATAGATGAATAAGGAGCAAAGATAGCAAGAAAAGAAAAGCATTTATTTATAGACGCGAATTCCTTCTTTCTATTGGGGTCTCGGAAATGGCAAAGCATCCATCCAAGCCAGCTTAACAAATGACTGGTCATTGTTACCGAGTTCGTTCCAACGACTACGACCGAGCCTTTGTGATTTTCATCCTGAAAGAAAGCTTTGAATGGACCTCTAGATTCAGCAACTATCCAGACAAATTGAGGCTTTCACAAGGTAAGTTCTCTACTCGCTCAGCTTATACTATCACTAGACTCAGGCAGCGAACAAAGGTTTAGTGTTGTATGCTGGGTTGCGTCACTCTGGAGTGGATATCAGTTGTTCCTCTCGTTTTCCCTTTCTTTTTCCACTAAGAAATGGCAAGTTGAAACTTCTACTAAACAGAAAAACTGACATTAACCTCAAAGCACCAGACCTTTCTATCATTCATCCCAAGAGAGCTAGGAAGAGGGTAAGCAAGAATCTTATTGACAATATCAAGAGGCAGAACAGAACTCAGCCTAGCCCTCTCCGACTCACCATTCGAAATAGAACGGCTGACTGGCTCATTATGATCAATACTCTGTCTTCGATCAGTGGGGATGGCCAACGAACGACAAAGGTTTAGTGCCCACCCAAATATCATCCCAGAAACGAATTTCGGAGCCATTACCCACTCTCGAACCCTTGACGAAGAATATCCGCCGTGGAGATGATACTCCGCCATGAGTGGCTACTGCCAGTGTACCTCTGATTGAAATCAACCAAGTCCCCGTCCACATATTTCCCTCGTAACACAGAAACCCTTTATTAGGATCAGCAACCAGACTCCAAGCTGCCTTGACCAAAATCGATTGATTCATTTGTCTCGCACGTCTAATTCCCAACCCGCCTTCATGCTTTGGGCGGCAAACAGACTCCCAGTTCACAAGGTGGAGAGCTCGCTTCTCCTCAGTGTCACCCCACAAAAATCTTCTATTAAGCCGGTCAAGCTGATCACAAACTTCCACAGGCAACTTGGTAGTTTGCATAGTGTATAAAGGAATAGCCGAGGTTACGGATTGAATGAGAGCAACACGGCCCGCGAGAGAGAGATGCTTAGCACGCCACCCCGTCAAACGAGCCTCCACCTTCTCAATCAAGTAGAATCTTCATTCTTAACTGGACCATGCCATTATGTACTATTCTTTGGCCAGTGGCATAATAGGAAAGAAGAAGGAATGTCCCATAAGCTGTCACTGTAAGCTCCCAGCTTCCTTACACTAGCGTATAAGATCTTCCGAACCTTAAGCTGTCGCTTAAGCCACTCCGTACCTCGGCTGTGAAGCCTCGACCTAACGGACCTTGTCTGAAAGACAACTAAGTCACTTTCGTCCCGCAATCCCTCTCCCTACGACCGAGCCCCACGGACCTTATTTGTCTCTCATCACTAACTCTTGCTTTGGTCTTGCTAGCCGCCCTGGTTTTGGTCTTTCATGAAGCCTTATAGAAGTCGTCTTCATTGACTGCCTTTGAGCCTGAAAGCCTTAGGGTTACAGCCCGTAGCTTCTAGATCAGCATCCGGGAAAGGGAGGTTTAGAATAATACAGGGTTGTATACGACTCTGGAGGGCAATGAGCACTACTACTTCTACTAGGATGCCACTGAAAGACTAGAAGGAAAGATGAAGCAAGGCTATCCTGCCTATGAGCTGAAGAAAGAGAAAAGTTTGCTTCACCAGGCAACGACGGTAGGAGTTGAGTCAGACTCTCTCTTTGCCTTAACTCAAAAGTCAATCTTCACTCGAGGATCCAACAGATCTTTTCAGCCAGGAATAGCTATTACGAATGAATTCTCTTTGGGTCTAATGCAAGTTACTTCTTCTTTAGTCAAAAAAGCATCCTTGACTACCTTAGTAGGGGAGAGAAAGTGGTTTTTCAAAGGCAGAAATCTTAGCTAAATCTTCTTTCCTAATTCACTATCTATCTTTCTATGATTTTCACTGACGAATCATGGCAATGCAATTAGGCTTGAAAGACGGAGCAAGACCTATGATGGGTGAGTTGTAGAAAGTCTTTCTTTATCAGTAAGAAAAGAGCCTCGAAGCCAGAGTCAGTCCTAGCTTGGCTGGCATCATGATCCCACCAGTATTAGTTCCATTATCCTTATTATATGAAGTATAGCTTCCTTATTTTTCCCACCTAATTAAAGTACAGTAGTATTGACTCAAGAGTATATATTGAAGATCTTTCTATTTAATAGAGTAGTATTATGTTGGTTGGTCTATAAGGGTTCATAGTTCTGATTTTAACCCAGTATCATTTATTAATCCTATTTACATATATTTAATACATACTCCATACAGTAATATATTATATATACAGGTTGGATTTAGTAGTTGGTATCATACCTCTCTACCCCTGATTAGTTAATATATACTTATAGATTTCAAATTGATAGTATTCCGACAGTTATTTAGATACAATATAGATTCCAGGATTTCCGTAAGAGAAGAGAAAGTATCGATAGTTGCTGTTCATAATGTTTTGTTAGCAAGTCAAGGGCAAGATTGTGCCTCTATTTTCTTAGCCTACATAGGCTTGTATGCCTTAGTCGATCAGCCCCATATTGGTGGTGCGAGAGACGCTAAGCGGATGTCAATCTTGAGAGAATAGGAGCCTTCCTTGCTCTTGAAAGAGGGAAATTCAAGTCTAATCTCAAGTCCGTAAGCTGTCTAAAAGCGACTTCCGTTCCATAAGCAAAGCTGTAAGCGACTACGAACCTCTGAATCTCTGAACTCCTACAGAGGAATAGAATAATACTGGATTGCGTCATTCTGGTTTAGACGTAAGTCGCTGAGTTGATATACAAAGGTTCGAAAGTCTGAAGGTTGTACGGCTCTGGAAAGCAGAACAAGGGACGGACATAAAACTCAAACAAGCAGAAGGGATAGTGCGGATACTCTATCTTATCCCGTACTAATTACCCTTCCTTATTAAAGGATTGACTTGACTCTAGCTTTACTGATTGAAAGGCAACAGTCTTACTGGCAGACTTATTACTTCCTCGCTGACAGATGCTGATTTGAAAGATTGGGTATTCTGGTAATGTAATACTCGACCGGTGGATTAGGTTAGTGGTACATATTGATCTATTTAATTGGTTAACCCAAGAAAATCTGATTTGTCATTATTACATATAAGAAAGAAATCTCGAATAGTCTAGCTAGAATGTGTATTTAAGCAGCCGACTTAGACCTTGCTTGCCAAACTGATGCTTATTACAGTAAGTCCCCCTCAACCATTCAATTCAAAAAGGAAGATTGGTCTTTGTTAGTGTTAAAAAGTCTGTTGGCACAGCAGTAGCGAATGAATACTAATCGTAGAAGGCAAAGTACTTTAGGAGTGAGAGCTTAGCGACAAAGGAAGAGGTTACGAATGAAAGGCCTGCTTATTCTCCTAGCACTAGGCTTAGGCTGGTTCACTAATAGATGCTGATAGGAAACTGAACTCGACCCAAGCCCGCTTCGCGCCTTAGCAGTTCATGTTTTTGTTTAGTATTGGATTACATTTAGATGTTAACATAAGCCGGGGCCTGTCCTGAAATGGGATTGAGTCCAATCAGATAGGCAAGGATTGATGACTTCTTCGGTGAGGTAGAGCGAATGAAGATGAAGAGAAAACCGACCAGCTCCGCTAGTGCTAGCTCAAAAGGCGATGGTGGTGAGAATATATCTAGACTTTGGTTTCTTCTTGGCTAGACTGGGATGAATAGCTTGTTTCAAGGCCTTAGGCTCTTTAGGAGCAGATCAACCATAGGCTATAAGGGAGAGGAGCAGATTCATTCGTTATTAGGGGAAATTACTGGAATTATCTTACTAAACTAAGAATGCTTATTACCAGAGTGGAATTCGGAAGACTCCTATCAAGTATAATCATCGGATTATCTACATCTTTGGATTGACATTCTTTCAATTAAACCAGGCATGATTTATCTTCTATCAAATAAAAAGTCGAAGCATCGGCCCAATTACATTGCCTTGCTTTTACTTCTCGATAGAGAGGACTAAATGAAATGATGAGTCCCGTGCTATCAGAGAATTAAGCGAATGAAGATCCCATACCTGAAAGAGGAAGAGAGTAAAAAACACATGAATAGCTGTAAAACAGCCATAGAATCGCCGCGGTTGACAGTTCACGTCGTGATCCGTTGATGAGCCTTGGTTCGACATCCAATCCAATAAGTAGTTCACCCGCGATTGACCTTTCTATCGTCTACCTCCGTCTCGCATGAGAAATCGAATTCGGGGTGATCAAAACGCCAACGGACTCAGCTGGCGAGTGTGAGGCCCTATAGATAGGGATATAGTAAAAAAAAGCAAAGGCAACGAAGAATGAAGTTGGCTTATAGGTTTGATAGAAAAGAGTATATATACGATTGGGATTGAAGCGACGTACGTAAAGAGTTGGGGGGTTACCAGCCCATCTCTTCAAAATAGAATTCAGCAGGCTCTTGTTCACGGCTCTTTTCCAGTTGGTCTCAATGATACTCTGTTGGTCTTGATCCCAAAGAAAGGTCCCCTCGCCCGAGCTTGTGACCCAATTTCGGCCTATCAGTCTATGCTTTGTTGCCTACAAGGTACTTACTAAAGTTCTTGTTAATCGCATCCGTCCTGGAATACTTCACATCAGTCTGGATTCGTAGCGATTGGACTAGAAATGGCCTTGAATGCATTCATTTTCTCATAATCATCTTACTCCGATATTTCCTACGGGATATGACCTCAAATCCAAAATTGACCTGTGGCCTGCTTCCAAAAAGAGCTTCTTCTTCCTCCCCCAGGAAGATGGGCATAATCATATGAATTTCATTTGAAAGAATATCTTCCCATCGACTACGCTTTCCGGGTGGGTGCCCTACCTTCTATTCGAGTTGCCCCCCTCTAGTTAGTGACTTCGCCCACTTTCCAGAAGAGCGAGAATCAGGAGCTACTAAAGACTAATAGCCTCAGACTCGTGGAACCTTACTGACCAAAGAATTCCATTTCCGAGCACTATCTAAAAAAAAAGGATGAAATCCGCCTCCTATGTGCTCACTTCGTTTGCTCCTCTTGCGACACAACTGATTAGTCTCCGTCTGTATGTGGAAAGACCTCTTGTCGGAGTTGTGAAGAGCCCGATAGCAAGAATCACAAGGACGTGACATCCATCCAAGCGGAAGAGCTCTTTTATTTAAGAGTAGGTTCCACTTACCAAAGAGCGTCAGTCATGTACATAGGACAAGCATTATACCTGACCCAAGGTAAGGTGCCACCAAGGGCGGGAAGTGGCTTTACCTTGGTTTTTAGAAGAGACTAGGTCTATCCCTTAGGAAAAGTAAGAACGAAAAGAGACCCTTTGTTCAATCTCCAAATCCCAGGATCTTAGGACCATTCGTTAAGATGATATTTTGGGCTAAGAAATATATTGGCCTAGGTCTAAAAGGTAGTTTAATCCGGTGAAAGGTAAAGTGTTCTAGAAAAAGCATAGGAGATCGCAGACTTCTTTGTGAATCATTTCGAATCAAAGTCTAAGGTTGAAGTTAGAAGATCAGAGAAAAGCTGGGTATGCATTACGGAGAGCAAGACAAGCTTGCCTCACAAAAGTAGAATAAGTAAAACAGGACTGGTTCTGAGGAGGAAGCTATTCAAGAAGCAAGGCTGTAAAGCGACGAAGTCGGAGCAGGAGAAGTTTGAATTGAATCTATTCGTGGTATTATTAGGCATTTTCTCCTTTACACCGGGTCTCGTCTCAAGCTGTGGTATAGGCTTTCTTATTGTATGTTCTAGCGACTCTCCTCTGGTAACCTTTTACGTGGTATAGGGCCTTCAACCTCCTTTCATCCATCGTTAACACTCCTCATACTTCATTCAATACAATTGGGTGCCACAGCTTCTACCTCGAGTGGCTCTTCTCTTCGTTATGCTCTTTCTGTTCACCAATTAATTGTAATCTAATCTAAGTCCGGCTTCTGCCTTAGCATAAAGGACTGGTTGGACTGGTTAAGTAGATGAACCAACAAGAAGGGAAAGGAACGATAGGATAGCGGCCTACCGGTCCAGGATGAGAAGAGAAGCCTGCTAGGTTACGGCTGCTAGGCGGGCTCTTTACTTTAAGGCTGCTAGCGGCTTTCAGAACTAGTATAGGCGAGAGCGAATATCTTTTTATTGATAGCGAAAGGTAGGACTTCGACTTGCATATGGCATGCTAGAAAGAAGGGCTTGTGGGTATGGGTCCTCCTATAATTAGATGGGCTTGGCTCCTGCCTTTAAGCTGAGTACTCTCATGGGACTCCACTTGAAGAAACCTCTTTTGATAGTAAGTGAAAAAAATGCATAAAGAAAGATTGTTTAGTTCTGCTATTGCTATTATTCTCTTATGCATGATGAGAATTGTAATGTAATATAAGTCTTTGCTTTGTGAATTGGGTATTCGATCTATCACTCTCTATCTTGCTATCAAACTTAGTTCACTTTCTTCACGTCATCATCCTGTTTGATCCTGGCTGAGAGCGAAGGAATAGGCTTTCCTATAAACCTTCCCTTCCGGGCTAGTCTTGCCTGTGGCTGGAGTAAAAGCAAGGGATCTCAAAACCATTCAAAGCATCTTCCTTCCCGATCTTACTCCTCACAAACTCCAATAGGCAGCCTTGTGGTTTGCATGGAATACGCTGGTATAGTCGAAGAGACGGATTGGACAAGAGTTTTTCTTCCCGCAAGGGTCAGCATGCTAGCCTCCCATCCAGTCAATCTCATATTAACCCTGTCAACAATCCCTTGATAAGTGGATTTCTTCACTCTTTCGTGCAAGATAGGGACACCCAGATAGAACCCTAAGTCCTCCGTCAACGGAATACCACTCATGGCACTTAATTGAGTAGCCATATTATGGTCCACAGTAGGAGAGCAAAACAGTTTTGACTTTTGGTAGTTAACTTGCTGCCCCGACGCCGATTGGAGGCGGGGTTTGAAAGCATCTTCCGGGAAAAAAAGCATGCAGGAGACTCTTGCACTCCCTGGCTGTGGCAGGTCACCGTCCACCGCTTCCCCATCGTGAACGCCCTCAACATCCGAAATAGGCTGGTCCTAAGAAATCCTTAGGGTAAGAATCATCTGTCCTATGAATGGATCCTCCCACCTGTAGGCGCCTTAAGTTCTCACAGGCTAAGAGCCTTTTCCTTAGCCTTCCTAATAAGTAGGAATCCTATGAGCGAGATCTACAGAGATCCATCTTTCTAGTTCGTTAGCACTCACCCTTTACGCCTAGTCATTTGGTGGGCATATCACTTTCTTACTTGACTTGAGAAGCAAGCATGTCTTAAGAGGTTGGTTGATAGATGTAGCTTTCCTACATATCCGTTTAGCACTCCTTCGTACCCTCACTTTCTGAGTAGAAGGTTTGGCACTTTACACACTGTATAGTTGTTTGTGATTTTAGTAATGCGGTGATGTTCATGAAATCCTTATTTGCGATAACTTACTAAGAAAGAGGACTTCCGCCGGTGGAGGGATTAAGAATGCATCTTCCCATTGGAGTCTTAGTGAGAATTAGTCCTTTAGGTATGGTTCTCCGCTTGTTGGAGTGCCTTGTTTTCTGATGTCTATCTCTCAAAGGATTAGGAATGTCTCTGACTGAGATGCCATGCTCAAAGCTGTCAGTCAAACTAAACTAAGCTTTACTGCCAGGATTCAGCTAACGAGTATGAGTAGGCAATTTGGACCCATATCTTGTCTTCCCTATCTTCGAATCACTCTACTTAGCACAGAACCGAGAACAGACAACGGATTCAACGATCTTTCTCTTCTACTCCCGAGTGCTCTAGCTTGTTCAATTGAGGATGGAATCAATTCAAAGCAAAGATTGGATACCGGTCCGTGGACTATCTCTCATCACCTAAATGCAGAGATGGGAATTATTCTCCAATTGGCCAACCTAATGTCGTATCCCCTGAATGATGCGCGAGGGGAGACAGTCAAATCGAGCTAGTGATAAGGCAATGAAATTGTCCTTTGCTTCATCATCTCCCGAATATCATCAATTATGATCCCTGCTTCATCATCATGCTCATCCCCATCAAGCACCATCTGAATAATTGATTGTGCATCCACTTCACAAATAACATGCCTCCATCCTCGAGTCCATGCATGTATCATACCAGTTCGTAAGCCGGTGAGCTCGGCAATGACATTATTACACACCCCAATTGCACCAGCGAATCCCGAGAGCCACCGGCCAGCTCCGTCACGGATTAACCCACCCATCGCGGCTAGGCCAGGACATCCTCGCGCCGCACCATCGGAGTTGAGCTTGACCCATCCGTCTTCCGGTGGCTGCCATTTGACATTTACACACACCATAGCATGTTGTTCTCATTCAGTCCCCAAGCTTCACTCACAACCTTAGCCTCATTAAGAATTGTCTGCAAAGGATAGGCAGGGCGGACAAAAGCAGGTTCAAATATATAACTGCATCGCCATTTCCACAGATGCCATAGAGTACTGACAAAAACAACTCTCCATTGAGATGATAGCCCAAAACGCAGCTGCTGATCAGTAATATTGCAATCCAGCCAGTCTTGCAAGGAAGAGGTAAAGAACTGACCATGATCCTGGATAGGAATAAGAGAATGCCATATACTTCGCGCGACCGGGCACTCACGGAATATATGCATAACAGTTTCATCACCATCACCACAAACCAAGCAACTCCCATCCGTAGTCATGTGGCGATACCGGCGAAGAGCATTAGTGAGCAAACTATCCCGTCTAGCTAGCCAAAGAAATGAAGACCACTTCGCCGGTCCCGGAAATTTCCATAAATTCAGAAACTTTTTCTCTCGGGGTCGTTGAGGAATAGCTATCAAATTATAAACCGACTTCACACTGAATTTGCCTTTAGGTCACCCAAGCCAAACAATTTTATCAACAACAGCAGGTCTTGTTGAGAGGGGGTAGCTCACCACTTTACTGACCAAATGACGAGGCAAATACTCCTCTAATTGCGGCACATTCCAGGCTCCAGTCGGTGTAATAAATGAGCTGACCATTGTACCTACAGCCACTCCACACTGTCTCCTGTGAGCTAAGTCAATCAATGGGGTCGTATCAAGCCAACGATCATACCAAAAGTCGACCTCGGTACCGTTCCCAAGCTTCCAACCTATCCCTAACTCTTGAACTGGCGCCACACCTGCGATGCCCTTCCAAGTCCGAGAGCTAGAAGATTTAGGAGGAGACCCGAAGACAATTCCATCAACCCCATATTTTGCAGCAAAAATTTGGCACCAAAGAGTTTGAGGCTCGTTAATGAGCCTCCATGCCACCTTAGCTAGTAACGCCGTATTCATGTGGCACATTGATTTCAAACCTAATCCACCCATAGACTTAGGCAAACAAACCTCCTCCCAATTCACGAGATGGACCTTTCGATGTGTTTCGTCCCCGCCCCATAGGAACCGACGATTAAGCATATCAATTCGATCACATATCTGCCGCGGAAGTGCAAAGGTTTGCATGTGATAGGTAGCTACTGCACTCGTGACAGATTGCACAAGAGTTAGGCGCCCCGCCAAACTTAGATGCTTAGCTTTCCACCCACTTAACTTATTTTCCACCTTCTCAACAAGGCCCCGAAACGTCTCATTTGTCACTGGTTTGGATAAAAGGGGCACACCTAGATAGGTTCCCAAGTCATCCGAACAAGTTATACCCAAAGTGGTAGCAATGGAACTCATAACAGCATCATCCATACAAGGAGAAATAAACAATTTCGACTTCTCATAGCTGACCAACTGGCCCGATAAATCACAAAATTCAGTAAGACAATTTTGAATCACCACAGCTTGGGAGTAGGATGCCTTACCGAAAAGAAGGAGATCATCGGCAAAGAAAAGGTGGGACACTGCCGGACCCCCACGAGAGGCTTGAACCGGAACCCAAGATCCACAATGCACCCGAGAGTTGATCATATGTCCCAACCTCTCCATACAAAGAACAAACAAATATGGAGAGAGTGGGTCACCTTGGCTCCCCCTGTGTCTATCGACCCAGCATACTTCGTCACCTCTTTGAAGAGAAAAAGATGAAGTACAAGCCCCATTCCAAAGAATTGACATAGAGACAGATTTGACACAAAACATAATTAATCTAACCCATTTGGCCGGGAAGCCAAACAAAGAGTGTCCTCCAAGAAATCCCACCGTACTCTATCGTAAGCCTTTGCCAAATCAATTTTCACGGCCATACAACCTGCCATGCCTGTTTTATGACGGATGGTATGGATCAACTCCTGCGCCACTCAAATATTATCCGTCGTACCTCTTCGAGGAATAAAGGCACTTTGGTTAAGGCTAACAATCTCCGGAAGATGAGGGCGGAGACGATTAACTAAAACCTTCGTGATTAGCTTATAAACTACTGAACAGAGACTTATCGGACGAAACTGTGATAATCTCTCCGGTTGAGGGACCTTGGGGATTAACACCATGAACGTCCGATTTATATCAGTAGAGAAGGTACCAAATTCATAGCAGTCACGTACCAAGCGAAAAAGAGAGGCACCAGTATACTTCCATTGGGTTTGATAAAATTTTGCATTAAACCCAGTGTCTAAGGACCCAGCATACTTCGTCACCATCTGGGCCCGGGGCCTTATTCGGATTCATGTCAAATAAGGCCCGGCGGACTTCATTGAAATCAATGTCCACTGTCATCTCATTTAAGGCCTGATGTGAAAGAGTAGGGCACGGCCCAACAGTAATGGGCTCATAAATCCGGTCTTCACAACTGAATAAGTTGGTAAAGAAAACCACTGCCATATCCTCAAGCCTCTTTGATTCAGTAACCCAGTTGTCATTGTCATCTAACAGAGCTAGAACCTTATTCCTTCGCCTCCGGCAGACCGTCGAAATGTGGAAAAACGATGTGTTCCTTTCACTCTCCAAAATATTCGTAATCCTTGATTTCTGTCGCCATAAGCTTTCTTCGTCCCTCAAAACTGTGTGATACTCACTAAGCAACTGAGCTTCAAGGCGTAAGAGTGAATGTGAAGATGAGATCCCAAGTTCACGTTGGATTCCATGTAGGCGAGCTTGTAACTGTTTTTTCTTTCTAAAAACATTACCAAAGACATGAATATTCCAATCATGCAAAGTGTGCCTCATAGTATCCAGAGAAGACCATATATCCATATTATGAACATCCCAATTATCTAACATAACTTGATCAAACCCAGGATGCTTGAGCCACATGTTATGAAACCGAAACGGGCGGCGGGCCGAATCCGGTTGGATATTAGGCAAGAGATCAACAAGAACAGGGCAATGATCCGAGTACTTCCGAGTTAAGTGAAAAACCGTCGCTTCAGCAAATTGAACCCGCCATTGCTCATTAGATAAGGCTCGATCGAGACGTTGTTGTTGTCTTTGATCGTCCTTTCTCATGTTGCACCAAGTAAAAGGTGAACCTGAAAACCCAAGATCCAGTAACTCCGCCGCTTCGATCCAGTCACGGAATTTCTCACAACGGCGTTGGGATGGAGGTTCCCCTCCCCTCCCAAACGTTCCGACACCGAAACAATGTCATTGAGGTCACCAAGAACTAGCCATGGAACGTTGCAGTGCATCCCAAATTCTTTGAAACCTGCCCACAACTTCTTTATTCTAGTTGACTTAGGACTGGCGTACACAGCCGAGAGGAGCCATGCCGGATAGCCACTAATACATACTGATAACTGAACTACCTGCCTCGACGAACCGAGAACATGAATACTAACTGCATGATGATTCCATAAAACCCAAATTCCGCCCGACCGGCCCACAACATCTTCTTTCAAATGGTGAGAGAACCCCAATTCTGCAATACGCTGGTTAGCAACATCACCACTCATTTTCGTCTCACAGAGAACTCAAATATCGGGCTTATACTGACAAAGATAATCCTTCATATATAACAAAAAATCGTCGGAACCCGCCCCCCGGCAATTCCAGTGAAGGAGCTTCATTGGGGAGGCTTGTTCAAAGGCTCCTGTGATTTACCGCCAGCAGGAACGGTCTCCATGGGTTTACTAAATCCCAACACGGCACTACTCTCAGTCGAAAGTTTCTGCACCACAGGCGAGACATCAACACACTCCATCTCTGTGTCTTTGATGACCCCTTGTTCTCCCTGAACCTTTTCAATCATGGGAGTAACATGATTGCCGCTTGTCGCCGGAGGCGATGACTGTTGCGGCGAAGGAACCATCTTCTCAACCGGATTAGGCGTAGGAAGATTCCCAGTGGTGTTGCGGCCTTCCACTACTCCCGATGTGATTAGAGGATCACGACGAAGTAGACTGACCCCTTTATATATTTGACCTCCACGTGAGGATGATCCTCGACCACCGGCATGTCCTTCTCGTCCTGTAGGAGGTGACGCATGGGCCTTTTCTGCCCTAGGTGCAACATGAACAGCTTGGGCTTGAGCCCTTTCTTTACTTGAAGCTTCTCCAACGGATTTGGATGCATGAGGCCCATTGCCATGAGCAGATTGAGTTGTCTCAGGCCCAGCAACAAATGCAACCCTATTGTTTTCATGCACATCCCTCCTTGGGCGTTGACCAGCCGCATGAGGAGTTAGATTAGTACTAGGTTGTTTCTTTTTCTGAGCTGGCGCTATCGAATCCCGAGATATACTCTCCTCCAAACTTCCATGATCATCGGTGGGGTACTCATCCCTCCGTATTGGATCCATAGTCAAGTTAGTCGGCGAATTACTGGACTTAGTCGAGGAAATGAAGAAAACTAGAATATCGGCTAAAGCATATTAGCGGTATTGGTTTGAACCCGATTCATGGAAAACCGGTGGAGTCTTTTTTCGTAACAAAGGTAGAACGCCCAGATTGTGGAGTGCAGTCCCACTTGGATTGGAATCAGTGATAACATTCCGAACTAAGGGAGACGTGACATCAGGTACAACAACATAAATTCATTTTCGTTAACATACTCTGAATGCGATTATAGAGATGCCGGTAATAGGTTTTGGGAATGGAATCCTGCTTATCCTAGTAGGGGAACCCCCCTTCTATTACTTCCCACAATCTACCTTCTTCTACCAAATGAGCATCTGAGACCATCGATCGATCAACCCCGGTCGACTAAGTGAACATGATACCGTCGAGCAGAATTCACCTCCCTTAAGCTATAGCACAGAAGCCTTTCTTAAGCCATTATTAAAGTCAGAATTCGAGTGCCAACAATCGGCCAGGAGAACAGAAATGGAAAGACGAGAAGCCTTAAGCGATCGGATCCCTCTTTCCGGAGTCTCTGCAGGGCGCTCGACTAAGGTAAACAGGGTAGAGCTTCAGGCGAAAAAGAAAGAAATTAACATAGTTCTTGGTCTGGCCGCCCTCCCTTACGGGGCCTCTAGCTACCATCTCGAATGAGCATAGAACCCGCAACTTGA